>JADLZL010000191.1:0-36133 GCA_015844335.1 Chrysopogon serrulatus | reverse complement strand
CAACATTGCATATTGAGTTCCCCAAATTTATAAAACAGGTCACATGAGGTATTCAAACTTGCATGATAGTACCATCTAGGCGCCTAGCTTCTAAAACTGTAGTCTAAATCTCCAAACTTGCATGAAGTCTAAATTACCATTATATGCCATAATGCAAATGACATTAGCATAAGTGCTAATAAGGTTAATAACAGAGCTAAATACTTGGTTATAATCCAAAATATAAGAGCCAAGTAATTAATGTTAGTTGTCTTTTGTTTGTCTACAACAAATTTTTTTGATTGTTATATATGGTACTATTTTTATCTATGCCTCCATATTTTCTCTTTTCTATATATTCCTTTTCATATAAACATGTATCTATGTCCATCACTATATATATGTTTCCGTCCTTTTGTTTCTTTCATAAGAGTCAAACTCTCATCTCTCTCCCTCTTTAACTCCTTACATTAGTACTAATTAAGGTCTCATTTGACACAACTTAGTTTCACTTGTGAAGCTATTATTTTCTTCAGCTTCACATACCAATGAAACTAAAGTTTATTTGTTAAAATATTTGGCAAAAACAACTCCTCATAGTATTACCTAAAAACTGAAATGACCACAATATGTTCTCTCTTTTTGTTTCTTCTTACTCTCTGCTCGGCTCTTTTTATGAGTTCACGGTTTTATTTTCCCCAATCTCCTCATGGACGCGTTCCCTCGCAATTCCAACACACTCCCTCCATAGCAGCTGCACGCCGTCCTCCATGCATGGTGGCTCCACACCTTGGTGGTCAGCGCACCCAGCTCGTATGCCACACTTGTCTCCCGCCATTAGCTAAGGATGGTCCCTAGGGGTAAACTTGACCACACTCACTACGGATTCGCCTTCTTTGCCGAAAGTGCCCTATGCACTCGACAAAGCCCATATTACATTGGGCAAAGACTTTTGCCAAGTGTTGCACTTGGTACAGGCTACTCGGCAAAGAGCCTGTCGGCAAAGCCCTCTTTGCCGAATGTTTTTTGGGCACTCGGCAAAGATCAAAATGAAAAAAAACGAAAATAATAGCAATTTTTTTTTAATCGGGGAGGGTCCCACCGACCATCGCTCATCCGTCTCTATCTAGTGGGGTTTTTTGCGGCATTTTTGAGACTATATGTCCAACGGGATTCGAACTCATGACCTCTCCCCACTCACATGTGTCTATATTCCGTTTGAGTTCCCTAAATATTATGCAAAATCGAGTAAAAGTTGCTTGTTTGAGGCTCTAAAAGAATTTAAATAAAAAAACTTGTCAACTACAAAGTTTCATAACTTTTTGATATCTACAATTTTCATTTAAGGGGTTTCTCCATCCGAGGTCGTTTATAAATTTTGAATTTCAAATTTGAATGGATTCGAATGCGCCGCATGACAAGATGAATTCAAATAAAAAAGTTGCCAACTACAAAGTTTCATAACTTTTCGAGATCTACAACTTTCATTTTGGGTGTTTCCCCATCCGAGATACCTCAAAAATCAAATTCAAATTTGAGAAAATGCGATTTGTACTTTTTGTTAGCAAAATTAATTCAAATTAAAAAGTATTCAACTACAAAGTTGTATAATTTCTCAAGACTTATATCTTTGGTCATTTGATCATCCGACATAGTGGTAGAAACATTGTTCACAAATCTTATATATCTCTCATCTCTCTTGTAGTTTCATAAACTACGAGAGAGATATATAAGATTTATGAATATATTTAATTTTACTTTGTCAAATTAAGAAATAGCCAAAATAAACATTGTAGATCTTGAAAAGTTATACAACTTTGTAGTTGAAATTTTTTATTTAAATTAATTTACTACTCCAAAATATACTTCGAAATGTGTCTTTACCGAGTCTAAAAATAAAACACTCGGTAAAGACCTTCTTTACTAAGTGTCAAAAATAACATTCGGCAAAGAAGCTTATTTGTTGAGTATTTTTTTTTTTTGTTTTTTTCTTTGGCTCTCGGCAAAGAGCTCTTTTTCGAGTGCCGAAAAAACTACTCGGTAAAAAGAATTGACACTCGTCAAAGAGCCGGATTCGGTAGTAACTACCCATGCTCGGGCCCACTGGTACAAAGTGTGAAGCTAGGAAAAAGTTACTTTTTTAGCTTCATCCACTTCAATCGTGTGTGAGATGAGAGCATGATTTCAAAAAGCTTCATATATGAGGCTATTGACAAAAGACTTGGTTAGCACAAGACAACTTCAAACAACTCATGAACTATGCCAAATAGGGCTTACCTTGGCTGTAAAACCATTAAATTGGTCTAATCTATGAGTATGCCAAACACAAAGTTTCTTGCTAGCCTTGCTTCATGTTTGGCACGAGTGCTTCTAGTAAATGAACTGTCAAGTGCATATCGGACTCCTCTCTGGGTCACGCCCATCCCCCACCTCCGTGTTTCCTTCCTCGTTCTCGATGCCTCTTTCCTCGTCATCGACACCTCCCTCTCCACCACCAGCGTCTTCTTCCTCGCCCCAGTGTTTTCCTTCGCACCACCCCGTGCCCCTCCGTCGAACTCAGTTGTCTCCTCTGCCCACAACCGTTCGTTGCTCCGTCTGTCGATCGCTCCTTCCGTTGGTGGTACCTCCACTGAGCTCCATATATACCATGGCTGGCCTCCTCAAAGATCCACAAGCCTCCACCGACCCCGATCACAGCCTCCTCGAAGATCTATAACTAATGGTGCCTCTCCCTCCTTGTCCATAGACCACACCCATGGCATAGACCTGAGCATTTAACCCATGGCAAAGACCTGAGTAAATCTAACAAAACTTGGCTAAGAAGCTTCACGTACGCTTCACGGAATCCTAACGGGCACTAAATCTGATTGAAGCTGCAAAACAACAAAGACATATGACGATCGAAGTTGTGAAACAACAGGATGGAGAACTATTCAAACTTCACATGCATTTTGAAATTGAGCTGCTCCGTACGTACATAACCGTCGAGCTCGAATTGTTTTGCCAGATAAAAACAAAGGGAAACACTGTAGCAGAGAGCAGCCAAAAGAAAAACCCTGACAGGAAAGAAAGCCGAAGTCCTACAAGCCCTAGAGCCGAACTCCTACACCGTAGGACCAGCAGGGGGCATGGGTGGTCAGTCCTGTCGGTTCCAACTCTCCAGCCGCACACGCATCGACACGCGTCGCCCACTTCCTGACATGTGCTCTGCTCGCCTAGTGCTATGCCCTAGCCGTGCCTAGGCGCTCTCTCTCTCTCTCTCCGACTCAGTCGCGTACGGCAACCGGCAACCTTTATTGCATCGCATGCGGCATGCCCCCCTCCACGGACAACGGCTCCACCTCCGGTCCTCCTCGTGAGATTATTGTGGTTTGGACGTAGTACGCCAGCGCGACTGCGCGAGCGCGCAGCACCGGCACGCAGACGCAGCGACGCCGAGGGGGCGCGCACTGGTACGGCGAACTGGCAGCATATCAATCGGCTATGGCGCGTCGATCAGGGTCATCAGGGGCTCGGCTCTGCCCCGTCCCCTCGCCCTCGCGGCGGCCCCCACCAGCACCTCGCAAAAAGCAACAGGTCCTGGCGGCGGTGGTGGGCGACTGATCGGTCGCTAGCTGATGTATCACGGCGTCAATGCCAAGTAGATATTAGATAGATCGATAAGTACTTGATGAGAGTTTGTGACAGAGAGGGCGAGGCACAGGAGGTTGAAAAATTCTCCAAAAGCGCCGAGTAAAAAGATCTCACCCGACGCCCGGCCCCAGCGTACGACCACAATTCATTCACAAAATATAAGCAATATCGTCTCTCTCTCTCTCTCTCTCTCTCTGCTGCTGCTTAAAGCAACCCAGGACTCCCGAGAGAGCTTTTAGAGCTAGAGAGGACGGAGGCAGAGAGAGAAGAGAGGACGCGAAACAAGCTAGCTAGGAGGAAGATGGGTCGCGGCAAGGTGGAGCTGAAGCGGATCGAGAACAAGATCAGCCGGCAGGTGACGTTCGCCAAGCGCCGGAACGGGCTGCTCAAGAAGGCGTACGAGCTGTCGCTGCTGTGCGACGCCGAGGTCGCGCTCATCATCTTCTCCGGCCGCGGCCGCCTCTTCGAGTTCTCCAGTTCGTCATGGTACGATGATACTACAACGCAAGCGCACGCGCGCTCCCCCGCTTGCCCTGCACTGCATCTGATCTACTGTATGCATATCCTGCATCGCATCAACCTTTCCCAAAATGAATGAAATTATTAAAGGAGAGCATCTGCAGTTTGGGTCTTTTTTTCCCCTTCCCTCACCATTTTCTCGCTTTCACTTTGAGCATGCCGTTTTTACATGATTAGATTTGGTCTCTTAATTTGTGGTTTGGAAAGGAAGACCCGCAGTTAACTCATAGATCTTGTGTATCTATCTCTTTATTTGCAAAGCTTTCTCTCTCTCTTCTTTGTAGTCTTCTTGGCGGCTTTGTTTTCATGCATTGATGCTGTCTGTCTGTCCTCGTTTAATTTGGAATTTATGGTCAGTTACTGATCTCAGTCTAGCCCTTTGGACAAATTTCCCCCTTCCTTTTTGGTCTGGGCTGATTCGTTTTCCTTCTTGGCTTCTCATCATTTATTTGACAACTACTCCTACGTACCTCGTTTGATCACTGCGGGGTAACAAAGATCTGGGCACATGAACCTAGATCTTCCTCTATTAATTGTGTTCTACTACTTCTGTGTATAGTACAAGGAACACGATATTGTGACCATCTTTTGATCAAAAGAATTAGTAGCACATATATCCTCGCTTTTGGTTACAGTTCATCATCTAACGGAACTTAGGTTTAATTTTTCTTCACCACAACTACAATTATACTATATATGCATACACTTCGTCAACTTCCCAAGGTAGATCTCCTGATGAGCTTTATGGATAGTAGACCTGTAGTACATCAAACAAGCTAGATTTGTGTGTTTGCAACCTGTTCTCTTGCAATAAGAGGCAAGAGTAAGAAACATTGTCCATTATATGTACTGCCTTCTCCCTTCCCTTTTTAGCATATATTGTTGCCAGACTGCCAGTTGCCACATTCCATATCCAGTTATACTCCAAGTTTTCTTTTTACTGCATGCGTTCTGTTCATATTCCCTTCTGTTCGTCAGATGATCGGCTGTGCATCTCCTTTATTTTTGTCAAAAACTCATTTTATCTTCCAAACGAGCTGATGTGCTTAGCTCACCGATTAGGCCTCATCTGCTGGTCTATATGCTACTGTTCTATTTGTTACTGTTCCATTAGAGTGTATATATAGGCGGACCTATACTGATGCTCGAGATCTCGAAATGCTATCTGACATCTTTCTTGAGTCCCGTGTAGAGTCATATCAAGCAGCTCAGCATACTGTATGCAGCATGCAATATTATGAAGTCCCAACGTCATGCTTTCATATCCATGTGCGTAAGCTGCATAAACCGATGCGCAGTGCATTATTTTACCCCATGCAGGAGCATTTCATTTCGTAGTTTCTTTTTTCCTGAAAAGATTTGTGTATCGTATCATTGTTTTTCTGATGCATGGAAGATTTTTCGGAGTCTTCAGTTCAGTATTGCTTCTCTGATTTTCTCTTCCATTTTTCACATATTTCCCTCCCTTCTAGTGATGATTCCATAGGTGGAGAATTTATATTTTTTTCATCCAGTCTCCTTAACTTGCCTTTTACTTCGATCTCGTACATGGAAGTTTTTTCTCAGTCAGTATTGTCGTTTCTCTGATTTTCTCTCCCATTTTTCACTGATTTTCCTCCCTTCTTGTACTGACTCCATATATAGGTGGAGAATTTATGGTTGTATCCTGTTGTTAGGTGATTCGTATATTTTTTCATCGACTAAAAAACTCTTGATGTTTCAAGCAAGATTCAGTAGAACTCTGGTAAAATTCCCATCGATAAATTTAGAACTTTTATAGTAGAAAATGTAAAGTGCAGATTTTTGCTTGAAAAGAAAATTCATAATCTCATAAAATCTGTAGATATATAAACATATTTTAATAGAAAATACAAAATGATCAAAGTCTTAACTCAAATACTTTGAAATGTCAATGACCTCAACTACTTTTGACTGGACGAACTAGTATATGTACCCTCTAGTCACAAATAAAATGTTTGTGGTCAAACTTTAATTTTAAAAACTTTTGGCTATCAAAGATTTTACTAAACCAAAGCATGAAAATAATTTGTGAAGAATTATATTGAATACTACTTTCATGATACCATAAGTTTACTAGATTTTTCTAATACATTTTAGTATATAACCTGGTCAAAATTATATTTTAATTATAGACCATATATATAGGCGATGGCATTGTCCAAAATATATGCCATTGTCCAAAACATCAAGCATTTTCCACATTAAGTGTATGCAGGAAGATTGTTCAGTTGTAGGGGTGTTGACATAAGTAATAAAACAATAGGAAAATAAAATGAAAAACATGTAGAAATAATTTTAGCTAGTAATACCAGTGTGTCATAGAAATTTGTATATTTGTACAAATATTGATATTAGATAGTGTAGAGAGAGCTTGTACCATCATTGCATTTTTCATATTTTATTATTCTTCCCCTATGATTTTTTTTTTTGACGTGAATTCTTGCCCTGTGATTATTAAATTATAGTGTGGATCGGAGAGGTACACAACACACAGTTAATCCACATATGGAAATGTTGATAGGGGTTTGACAAGATCTTTGAAGAATCATGATTACATTTTCAGATATAATTTAAAATTTTAAAAATGCATTAAATGTGCACATTTGTACAATGTTGTTGTTAGGGGGCACGTGGTGGCATACTAGCTAGCATGTATATATTATGTCATCAATTAGGTGATGGGGCACCGACTAACTGTCACCCTAGTGGCATTAATTATTATTAGGTTCCTTTGTTTCAACTTTAACCTTTTACATGTTAAAAAAAATTCAATTATCCAAAATCTATTCCATTGTGTTCACAAAATTTTAAAATTTTACAAGATTATGATAGTACTTTCCTCTGCATATATACATATGTGTATTTCACTTGTTTTAAGAAAGAGGTTACTGATAGTCAAGATTTCAATATTTTGTTAGCGTCTTATCTAAAATTACATGTATTCATGATTGAAGGGAGTATGTATATACCCAGTATTGGAACCTCCCACACAAGATGATGCCCGAGGAAGATAATTTATAAACAGCCTCACCTTTGCTTATTTTGCAAGGAGACTTACTTGAACACTGGACTGCCTGGACACAAGCATAAATGTTATTATATACTACTGTGATTAGGGTAGCAAACAGAAAATACAAATTTTATATTCTATTAATCAATTTCTAAATTATAGTAAATTATTTCTCCTTGATTCCAGCATAGAAAACATTTGATTCTTAAATTGGTTTCCAAAGTAATAAAGTACACTGTTTTATTTGCTGGCATCCTCATGTACGTTTTTGTTTTCCCTCTTCATCATGCACCTTACTCGCTATATTGTGTCATTATTGAGGAGCTCAAGAATTTTGAGAAGATACTTTAACATATATATATATATAAGACATAAAAATAGATGCCAGTATGAGTCTAACATTGCTTGAAGAAGAAATTCACATGTTTATATTAATTAAACATAATATAGATCGTGTTACATTACCTTATTTTACTTCCACTCAGTATTATTATACAAGTTCTCAACCCGTGCCAATCCATAGGAGCATATATAGCTGAAACACCAACAAACCTAATGGATAAATTAAATGCATGTTTTCTAAATATGCTCTACAGAGTTAGATCAAAGAGAGCATGAATATAATAGTAGACATGAAATCTTGACATAAGTTACATGGAAGGGTCATTGGTCTTTGGAGTTTCTAGACCTTACTTTTGTAATTTTACAACATAGTTTAATTACTACAATTATTTAACCTTTTGGATCTATTTATGTCTTCATGGATGATGTTGAATCTCCCTTTTATTTTAGTTATGATTTTAACTATTATTTATTAGTTTATAGTCTAACCATAGATTGCAATATGGTTATCTCTATTAATATATGGAAAATCTAGCTATATTTTATTCCACCATATATTTTATTCTAGTTGTACTTTTATTCTGAGAGTTGTAGAAGAGTTTTTCATTACTATGTATAAATATGGATAGTTTGGCATAATTTAGAGAAAACGCCTAGGAGCTAGACAATTGACCTTAAACCCATTAATCTGCTTGATGAAGTTGGAAGTTAACATTTCTGTCCTTTTAGGTTTCAGTTTTTAGCGGCATGTTTAGTCAAGGCTGGTATCATTTATCAACTTCATGGAATCCATTTTACTGGTCAAGTGAAGTATGTATGATTGTTGATTTATATTACTTATAGGTACACTCGTACATGTCCATGTTATGGTGGCATTAACTAGATACAGTTTTGTACAGTAAATATGTGCTGAAAATGCCTCCAGACTTAATTCTATTTTGTCCAAGTAGGAGGGGTTGATCAGTAGGTGGTTACCATTAGTTGTTCTCAAAAATAAAAAGGGTTATCATTAAGCACTGATCATCTTATATAGATATATAAGAAAATGTTGCCAATTAGTGGAGTTCTGTGTAGAGCTTCAGTCAAACATAGTTATATTGTCTTTAGTGGAGATTCTAGTTATTTGCTTAGATATCTTTTTTTGAACTATATACCATTACTCCGGTAGCATGGATTTTTTTACAAGTAAATTCCTTATAAGAGTAGTGCCATATACAATTCAGACCATTTGTTCTTTTGCATGCAATATTTAATTAGTATTATGGAAAGATACTAAAAAGGTCAATTCACTGGGACTAAACCTCCAATGGGATATAGATCACCATTACAGAAATGGTTTTCACCAACGGCATTTTGACTAGGAGGCATGGCATATATTTCTCTTACAGTTGCAAAAATATTATAAAAAATCCAGTTCACAATACTACGAACTGGCATTGCCATGTAAGGCCTACTCCCTCCGTCCCTAAATACTTGTCGCCGCTTCCCGAGACATAAATGCCGGCAATTTTAATAAATAATAAATATTATCAATTAGTATCATCGGAAAGATCTTTGGATCTAGTTTTTTAACAAAATTATTTAAAGATATAAATATTGTACGTATTTTCTATAAATCAAGTTAAACTTGTGGCACGTATCCCACGGCGACATCTAAATAGGGACGGAGGGAGTATGTCATAACATCGGTTGTGTGCTGCACCTGCATGTACGTACATAATCCTTTTTTTAGAACATGATTTCACGTGTATTTCATTTAGGAGGTACATTAATCTAAATTCTGGTTGTCATGCTTAGATGATGAGTTCTCTCCACTCAGCACAAGGTTCTAGTCTCCACTATATACCATGCCTTCTCTCACACAAACACTCTCTCGATCTCGATATCAAGCATACCATGCCTTGGTGCCCATTCATCATAGCACATATCAGCTCTAGGACACATGCACAAAATCACACATTCTCTGGCGTAGCCTCCGATCCACACCCAAATTTGGACCATGATGGGACCCAGGGGAGATTAGTGTCACTTTTGTCCTGAAAAGGGTGCAATCTATTTCCTATATCTGTGATTGGCATAAAAATAAGAGGGTTAAAATTATCTATAAGACATAGATATGGTGGGAAGATTAAAACAAGGAAGGGAAAAAGGTGAATGGTATTATTCCCTTGTGATTTTTTTAAATCAGTCTCGGCTGCAAACACTCTCTACATGTGTTAAATGGTTGCATTTAGCACCCAAAATCTCTCACTATGCTGCAACCTCACACCTAGGAGTGGTACAAAAAAGCAAAGAGTTTCCAAATATATAACGACGAACTATATATTCAACTATTGTGCAAGGGTACGGTATTGATGAAACAGGGGTGGGAATCTGATTGCATGGGATCAAGATCTGAAGTAGTGCAGCTGGTGTTTAGCATGGGGGATAACTCTAAAGCTAGCCCCCAAAAGTAGCCCAGAACCAGTAGTGAGTAATCAGTTTCTAGAATACGAAAACCTCCTCTGCCTAGGCTGCCATAGTGAGCGTCTCTCGCGTATCTAATTACTGCTGTATGCTAACTCCTTATTATTAATCAAAGCCAGGTAACTAGATCTTTTAATAAAAATGTGCAAGGGTATTTGCAACTTAGACTCAGTCCTAGGATTTTGTAATCATAAGTGAACATTTACAGGGGAAGAGTGAAACAACTGTACCATGATTACCTATTAGCCTATTCCCTGTTCATTGTTTCATTTCACACTCTTTAAAGATGCCATGTCTTCTAAAGAGCAAATAAATGCTACTAACAGATTACATTTATGGAATTAATTGTTTCTTATTAGAAACCACATGTCATTAATTGTTATATCAAGACACTGCTTCTATATCTGTCTTTTTTAAATTACTGTCAATGACTGCAAGATCCCATACGTAGCCTAAGTAATATTGAAGGATGATTGGGTGCCGGGTTAGTTTCCACCGACTTAAGTTAAAGGGGATCTTATGGGCAGTTTTACAAAGTGGAACTGTTATGCTTGTTTCCATCTAATATGGGCACTGAATAAATATTGGAAGTAGATAGCTCGGTTGGTGCACAAAAAGCAGCTGCAAATTTATATAATATTTATTTTCCCTTTGTACTAAGAAATATATCTAATGAATTGGATTTAAATTTACATATTTTCATGGTGTGCTGAAATTTGGAGTGGCGATCGTGGCTTTTGTTGCATACCAAAACTAGATGTAAAGTGCCCACACACATAGCATAAGCTAATTATGTTTCTTGGATACTACCAAATAAACTTCCTTCAGTTAATCATCACTCTATGCAAGTGTTTTATTTTTTTGTAACAGAATTTCATCATGTGCTACATTTCTATTTTTGTGCAAGAAATTAATTAAGGACGACAATTGAACCTTTGTAAATTATGTGTTTCTTGTGTCAAATCACCTCTAAAATAGAGCAAAGAGCATCAAGACGAAATCAAAGAATATTTATTTGTGCTGCTACGAAACTTTCGTTCTTTTAAATGCTGCCACTGATCACTTTGGTTGCTTTGTGGCAACAGCATGTACAAAACACTGGAGAGATACCGCAGCTCCAACTACAGCTCACAGGAAGTAAAAGCTCCACTGGACGGTGAAGTAAGTGTAATGAATCCTTAACATACTTTCTCGACATAATAATGCATTTTTAATTTATTTTTGTGAGGGCAAAAATCATCTACATATTTGTTTTATAAAAAAGAATAATATAATAACCTGACATTATATGTGTTGATTGCTTTTAGTGACACCACCAATCGCACCCCCCCCCCGGTGTCCTCCAAAAAAAAAGAACTAGCCATATCTGCTTTATCATCGGTCAAGTGAATTATGTTCATGTATTTTTCCAAGCTAATTGATATCATACTTTTTGCTTATATTCCTGTTTTTTAAATTCATAGTGGTAGATTTTTTTTTTTTCCATCATAAAGTTTCATAAACCGTACGTCTAGCAGACGTTCTTGCTTAGCATTGTCTACTACCAGGGATAGATGTGTAGGATTGGATAGACGTGTAGGATGTGGGTAGGTTTTTTACGCGAACACACACATTGCATGTATTTCGTTAAGGGGAAGCAAATTACAAGCAATATTGTTGTGGACTGAATTTGCTATAAGAAAAAGCTTAGCTTGGTTTGGATGGCATTGAAGGATCTGACGATCCTATACGAGTTTAAGTTTTTAGATAGACTTGTGATGCGCATACGTAATGCGTAAGTGTGTACGAATTGTAGTGTGCATGAATTGTGCTATCAGAAAAGAAATGATTCCTTTTGTTACCAAATATAAGATGTTTTAGTTTTAACTTTGATTATGTTTATAGAAACTACGTCAATACCTACAACACCAAATTAGTTTCCTAAAATTCATTTGAACTATGTCCCGATAATGGATATTTACTATATCGTAGATGTTAATGTTTTTTTCTAATTTGGTCAAATTAAGTACAAATTAAAATGCCTCACATTTTGGAAAGGAGGAAGTATGTCCTGATAGTTGAGCGTTGGCTCTTAGTTTGGTTTTCACCGACGGGAAGGCTCAAAAGCCAAAAGTCAACATTCTCTGACATGTCAGCTTAGAGTTTTTCTCCCTATAGATAGAACAAAATAAATTGCAGGGAAGATGACGGCTCAAATTAGCCACCATTTGTGGCCTTGATATCAAGCTGACGGGCTCAGATTTTATATTGGGTTAGAAGTAGGAGATTGGGCTTGGGGCTGGACAGCTGGGCTAGATGCAAACATACCTGTCTTCCTCTCGTGAAGCCCATCATATACAATTCCAGCCCATCTCTCTTACCAAAGTAATGATGGATGCGTGCTTCTGATTTTTGTGATAATTTTCTAACATTTATTTATCCTTCTTTCAAGCATGTATCGTCATGAGCATTAACGCACAAGCTTTGTTGACGGTATTATTAAATTAATAATATTAATATACCGATATGAGAGGTGTTAAATTAGTACTAATATTAATATTCGCTCGGCAAAAAATATCTTACTTGTAAATAGGCATGTACTGTGAACGCCATCTACATCCTGCTTGGTCATTTGATAAGCCTTCCCATATGTTTCTACTGATTTCTTGAGTACGTCAGTGGGACATGCTTTCTTTTTAGAACTAGACGCTATTTTCTTTTTCTTTAGAACTAGGTTTGTGTGTTTGTTTGGCAAACATGATCTATATATTTCATTAGAAAAACATAATGCTATGTACGGACCTGAACTTTGTGTATTCCCTTTTTCCAAGCTTCTCACGTTGACTTACTCTGTTTCGTTGCGCTCTTTCTTGTTAAAACTAGATTAACTACCAGGACTATTTGAAGTTGAGGACAAGAGTTGATTTTCTTCAAACTACACAAAGGTAGATTTCAAAATGGTACTGAATTACTGATTGCTTGTTTCAGGTGCACAACAATTGTTAATGGGTCTATGATGTATGACATGTACCACTAATTCATTTTTGTAGAAATATTCTTGGTGAGGAGCTTGGTCCACTTAGCATGAAGGAGCTTGAGCAGCTGGAGAACCAAATAGAGATGTCCCTGAAACATATCAGGTCAAGAAAGGTAGAAAAACTGATTGCACGTGGTTTATATATTTCTACGATACACTGTTTTCGCTTGCGTTTGACAAGGGGTTGATATGTTTGCAGAGTCAAATGTTACTTGATCAGCTCTTTGATCTCAAAAGTAAGGTAATAATGATGTTTCCGATTGCCTTTTGCCTAATTTTATTTCTGTTCCTTTCAGTCATACTAAACCTTGTAATGCCAAGCTAACAATTATGTTTTGCAGGAACAAGAATTGCAGGATCTTAATAAAGAACTAAGGAAAAAGGTAACGTCACTGACTTTAAAACCATCTGTGTGTATATCCTTGAAGTTAAGTTGTTTACACGCATACATACGTTTGTTACTGTGTTGTCGATGAGAACTGGAACAACTTTTAAACTAAAAATGCTATATGTGTCCCTGTTCCGACATACCTACTTGACGTGAACTTACTGTTCCGTTACTGATTTTTGCAAGTGCCAGTTGCAAGAAACGAGTCCAGAGAATGTGCTCCATGTTTCCTGGGAGGAAGGTGCGCATAGCGGCGCAAGTGGAAATGTTCTTGATCCTTATCAGGGACTCCTCCAGCACCCGGAGAATGAACCTTCCCTGCAGATTGGGTAAGTTTTTTCTAGGTGATGAATGACTAAGATAGACAAAACATTATATGCCTAGATGATAAAATAGAGAGTGAGAAAAATATATGTAAGAGAAACATATCCATGATGCCACACACAAATGTTATCTAAACTTGACTGTTATCTGAACTTATGCACCCACAATCGCATCAGAGTCAGCCTCGCTGGATGAGGCCATGACACAATCACAATTCCTGTACAGAAATAGAATCCTAGCACTGCACATTCAGCATTTGAATTCTAGCATGCTTTCATCATACCTTAACTGCGTTAATGAGTGTCTGTGTTCCTCATGGCCAAAGGTACCATCAACAAGCCTACATGGACCAGCTGAACAATGAGGACATGGCGGCGGACCCAAATGAGCACGGCCGATCTGGATGGATATGAAATGCTCCGATGGCCGGCCCAAATAATGTTGACGCGTAGCAGGAATTCACCCTGCAGGACGCAAAACTATGTATTGGAAGTTGGAACTGCTCTTGACGCTTCCCAAAACGATGAAGTAAACATGGGAATAGTTCGAGCGCGTGTTGTGCCGGTAAATGGCAGCGTGGTGTCCCCGTAGCATATGGCTGGACGCATTTTGTGTGTGTGATTGTAATGGTTATCTTGAGACCCGTGTGTATTGTATTGTGTTGTGTATGAAGCTTGGAACTTTGTATATGTATGGTATTTCGTATTTGTGTGGAAATTGTGTCTTGCTGTGATGCCGATGGCTTCTCTATTACTTTCTGCACAAAACCGTCTTCATTTCTGGTCTTCAGTTCAGTTCAGTTCCACGGCACCAGCCTGCCGGGTCCCACCATTCAGTTCTCCTTGGCCCTCGCCACGGACACGTCGCCCTTCTTCCTCGTGTTGGCCATTGCGAGTGACTTGCCCATTGCCGAGTTGCCTCGCGGTCGCGGGAGGGGGGGACACTTCTGCTCTGCTCCAGGCTTCAACATCCTCGCCGAAGCGAACGCGCGTCCCAACTCCCAAGTCCGAACCCGCGTGCGCGTGGTGCATTGTCCGAATTATTAAGATCCCTGGGCTGTCTCGCTCCCTCTGGCCAGCAGCCTGCATTACCGTGCGCATGGCCCATGGGCCGCATCGCCTTTCACAAGGTGTGGTCTCCTGTCATGGACTTAGCTGTGAGCGAGCCCACGGGCCCAATAATAACTCCACCGGCCCACAATGGACTTAGCTGGCACACTGGCTGTTGATGCGTGAGTTTTTTTTTTTGAGTAATTGATGCGTGAGCCTTCGCTGTTGGAGAAACTCCTGTCAAAAAAAAGGAGATTCTCTCTCTCTCTCTCTCTCCTTTTAACGATATTTCACGAACATACTCAACTTCATGTGTTTTATGTTCTCTTGATCATTATCTAACTAATGGATGTTACTTAATTTAAAAATACATCGATTAGTTAAGGAAATGTTTACAAGATCGTTATAATGTTGAAGATGTTCCAAATTCAGTTCACATCATTATTGGCCGACTTCTGCCGAAGCGAAGCGGAGGCCCGTCGCCGGAGGCTTGGGCCGGAGCGAAGCGGAGGCTGAAGTGGACCTCCAAAACGTCTAATTGAAGAATGTAATTTGACTTATTATGCTTTGAGTTGTGCTGAACAGGTGGAGAATGGTCATGAGCCAGCAACTTATAATGAAGCCATTGCCTGTGCTAATCGTGAGAAGTGGATCTCAGCTATGCATGATGAGATGCAATCTCTTGAGAAGAATAGCACATGGGAGGTTGTTCCCTTGCCCAAGAAAAAAGAAGACCGTCCATTTGCAAATGGATCTTCAAAAGAAAGGAGGGTTTATCTCCAAGCGAGCCTCCAAAGTTTAAGGCAAGGTTAGTAGCAAAAGGCTACAAATCAAATTCGGGTATTGACTATAATGATATTTTCTCTCCAAAGGTAAAAGCACGTTACTGTCGTACTTTCTTTAGTATTGTTGCTTCACAAGATCTTGAGCTTGAGCAGTTAGATGTGAAGACCGCGTTTTTGCATGGAGAGCTTGAGGAGGATATATATATGGACCAGCCGGAAGGGTTCATAATGCCTGGCAAGAAGAAATTTGTTTGCAAATTGAAGAGGTCCTTGTATGGTTTGAAGCAGTCCCCTCGTCAGTGGAATAAAAGGTTTGATTCATTTATGCTGTCGCATGGTTTTAAGAGGTTAAAATTTGATAGCTATGTTTACATTAAGCATGTTCATGGATCACCTATATATTTGCTGTTATATGTTGATGATATGTCGATTCTTTGCCAAAAGCAAAGTTGAAATCACTAAATTGAAGAAATTGTTGAGTAGTGAATTTGATATGAAGAATCTTAGTGCCGCTAAGAAAATACTTGGTATGGAAATTACTAGAGACAGAAAATCTAGTTTGTTGTTTCTTAATCAACAAAATTATATTAAGAAAGTTCTTCAGCGTTTCAACATGCATAATGCAAAGTCAGTTAGCACTCCTATTGCACCTCACTTTAAATTGTCAACTGCTCAGTGTCCTAGTTCAGATCAAGATATTGAATACATGTCAAAAGTTCCTTATTCTAGTGCTGTTGGGTCTTTGATGTATGCCATGGTTTGCTCTCGCCCAGATTTAGCTTATGCTATGAGTTTGGTTAGTAGATATATGTCTAATCCTCGGTAAAGAACATTGGAGGGCGCTTCAATGGATTTTCAAAACCTTAGAGGCACAACAGATTCTTGTTTGAAGTTTAAAAGGACTGATAAGGGACTTATGGGTTATGTAGATTTAGATTATGCTGCTGATCTGGACAGGAGGAGATCTCTCACTGGTTATGTGTTCACTATTGGCGCTTGTCTTTGTGAGTTAGAGGGCTACTTTACGTATGTTGTTGCTTTGTCTACTACTTTTTTGCGTAGTACATGGTCATTTTGTGAAGCAAGCAAGGAATTGATCTGGCTGAAAGGTTTGTATGCTGAGCTATGTGGAGTTGATTCTTGTATTAATTTGTACTATGACAGTCAAAGTGCCATTTACCTTACCAAAGATCAGATGTTTCATGAGAGAACAAAACATATTGACATCAAGTATCATTTTGTTCGTGATGTGATCGAGGAAGGTAAATTAAAGGTATGCAAGATTAGTACTCATGATAATCCTGCTGATATGATGACAAAGCCGCCTCACATTGCTAAGTTTGAGCTTTGCTCAAGCTTAGTTGGCTTGATGGATTAGCCCAAGAGGCTATTTGGCGCCAGCGGTTTTGTTTCTTTGTTATGTTCAGGATAAAGGTGTTGATTTATGCTACAAGATGAATTTGTCGCAAGGTGGAGTTTGTTGAAGATGTTCCAAATTCAGTTCACATCATTATTGGCCAACTTCTGCCGAAGCGAAGCGGAGGCCCGTCGCCGGAGGGTTTCCACTTTGATTCATTCTCTTGTAAGCCGCCATAAGCGTTGTAACCCGACTCTTGATAATAGTGAGGAGTGTTTGCTGGCTGGCGCCCATGGTTTTTTACCTTCCGCATTGGGAGGGTTTTGTAGGATCTGATGGACGTCAGCTGAGGCCTAGAGGAGGGTGAATAGGCCTGCAAAAATTCAGCTCCAAATTTTATCAAATACCAGGAGCAGGGCGGCACTGCCGGCCTCTCCAAAAGTGTGAAAACTGAATCTGATTTCACGGATAGAATCTACACAAAAGGCCTACACGATCCTGCAATATCACACAAAGAGAGCCACTTCGAAGGTCTGGTTACCACGTAAAAACTAGATAATGAAAGATTTAGCCGAACCCTAACCAAACTACTCAATCAACTACAACCACACCAGCACGCAGAGACAAAGATTTAACCCGTGGTTCAGCTCGCCACCAAGGCTTGCCTACCTCCACGTTGATGAGGAAGCCACAAAAGGCTTGGGCTTGCCACCAAGGCTTGCCTTTTCCTCGTTCTCAAGTCAAAAGTGTTACCTCTTGAGATGAGGGGTGATTTACTAGCTGAATGAGTTGGTTACAAACCTCCCAAGGCTGCCACAATCTTGGCAAGCTCGTGGGCGACGCCTAGCCGGCTAGGAGCAAGCTCCAAGGGTAATAAACCCTAGGGCTACCGGCCAAACGCGAACCAAATGCTCTTTTGACTTTGGGAATCAGTGGATCAGCTCTCCAATCGAGTTTTGCTGCCTTTTCTCTCAAGTTTTGAAGGTGGGAATCAAAGAATTGCTTAAGAGCTTGAAGGAGCAACAATGGAGGAGAGAAGAGGGAGCACTGGTTCTGTTTCCATCGAAATGAACGTTGGGAACGGAGAAAAGTTACCGTTTGGGAAGACAGGAGGAGGTATAAATACCCCCTGGTCCAACGGTACTTCAAAGGGCGGCACTGCCGCCCTGGCCAAAACAGGAATTTTGTAGAACTGTTTTTGTGGCTGTTTTGGCTGGGTGTGATGATGTAGATCTGGGAATATGAGCATCTGATTCATCATTTGGTCAACTGCCCTAAAATCCCCCTTGATAGTACGGCTTTTCCTAAACTCAAATTCAAAATATAAAATAAATTTAAACGCCATCGAGTTGAGGTAGCCACCATTTCGAATTGAGGGGTTCTCCAACCTGTACATCATCATCCTTTTTCAATTACCTGCTTGACATCTCGACAAATCTCATTAGTCCTCTAATTTGATGGTCATCATCACCAAAACCCACATTAGGGCTTGATTGCACTTACAATCTCTCCCTTTTTGGTGATTGATGACAACCCAATTAGAGCTTATAAAAGATATAATCATAAACTGAGATTTTCGAGCCATGGATATAGAAGCCTCCCCCTAAATGTGTGAAGTGGAATTTGAATTTCCAATTTTGCATAAAAGCCGAAGTTCACACATTTTTGTGGTGTTTGAGGCCTCCCCCTATATCCATGCCTACTGTGGGGTGCTGAAAATTGTGTCAAATAATATTCCGTGATGCATATGACGGTTTAAGCACACGGGGGTACTGCTACAAACAGCCAAGGGCGGCACTGCATCGCCCCAGGAGGGCGGCAAGACTTGCCGCCTCGCGTAAACAAACAAAATAATCTGAGTAAAACACAAAGAAAACACATATATAAAACAACATAATCTCACAATATGACAATCGATAAACAAACTAACAAAGACAAGTCCATATCCGAGACAAATAGAGTGAAGTAAGTGACATTATTACAAACATAGTTTTGAATGACACTTAAGCTCACAACCTAACATAACTCTCAAAGAATCTGAACATGAAGCACAGCTAGGACTACTACACATGACGCGAAAAGATTGACCCCCCTAATTTTCTCCCCCTTTGGCATCAAGTACCAAAAAGAGAAGAGAAAAGAAGGGAAATCACTCAACATCATCGTCGGAGTCCACCACGGTGCGTCCCTGGCGGTGAGTAGTGCCGGTGAAGCGAGTAGAGCGCGTCGAACGACGAGGTGGGACAGCGTGCGAAGACCCGGCCTCCTGCCCACGAGTGGTGTCTCTCTGACGCCTGTAGTAGCTGTGAATGGTCTCCTGGAGATCCGCATCATCGTACCCACCATGCAGTCCCTCATCACCATCATCATCATCGTCATCATCATCATCCTCATCATCCTCATCCGTGTCTGACAGGCAAGGAAGATCAGGAAACTGAGGTGGAGGCTCAAGAGGTGGTAGTGGTGGAAGTCCCTGAGCCTCTCTAGTAGCTGCAATTACCCTTCGTGTCTCCATCCTATCTTCATAGCCACTTTTAGCAATGTAGGAGCAAGTAGAGAACACGACTTTCATCCACTCAGCAAGCTTCTTGACACCAGACTTCTTCTTCCTTCTCCCACTTGCCCTGGAGGACTCAGGAGCATCTCTATGAGTAGAGGAAGTGCCTCTAGTCGAGTGGTGACCTGCTGCCCCACCTCTTATCTTCTTGATTTTGCAAATGGTGTGAGTGCAATCCTTAGGAAACCTCATCCCGGTGACTCTCAATCATGAACATGAGGTAGGGAGCATAGGGAAGCTCTCTCCTTCCATCATCCATAGCAAAACATAACTCAACCCACATAAATCTAGGTACATTTAACTTCTCACCATCAGGAAAGCGACTCAGCACATTGGTGATGTACCCATTCAGATCAGTGGCATTCTCCTTGGGGTTGAGAGTGGTCCTGATAATGTTGTTCATGATGCAGTAGAAACTCCTCAAACCGGTCCTCCTCCCATCTGCCTCACTAGGCTTCTCCCACATGAAACTCACCTCAGATGGCTCAAGTCGGCGCACATCATGAATACGACTGTAAGTCCTGTGAAACTGACCAAATCCAAGGATACGACAGAAGGTGACAAAGTCAATCCGATAGTGCCTCCCATCTGTCATCCAATGCATCTCATCATTGTCCTTGTTCCAAAAGTAGGTGGCTTGGAACTGAGCAAGGACCTCCCTATTCCAATCATACCCGAAGCTCATGATATCTCGTCAACTCAAAGTGGTCACGCACACGAATCATCACTGCAGCAAACTCTTGCACATTCTTGTCCTCTAGCTCATTGAAATCAATGTACTACATGTTGCAAAATTTTCCTTTTGGCTTGGACAAGATGGCAGTGGCATAGAAGTTGGAATGAAAAACATTCTAAAACCTGTAATCAATGCCTGAGGATCTGGGCATGTCATAGGGATCAACTTCTCTAGCCTCTCCAGTCCCTTTCTAACTCTTGGAATAATCAACCACTGCATGCTGCAAGCTGTTCTGAGGTGCTCTCAGCTCAAACTTATCTGTGTTCTCCCTCATATAGCTGTCATCGAACTCAGAGATGTGCACGGGGGTGCTAGGCCACACACGGATAGTGAACCCAACCCTTTGGTTGTGCTCCTCTTGGGCAATCTCTTGCTCACGTGCTGCACGATCACGGTGAACGTAGGAGCTTTTCCCCCTGCCTCTGCGAATCATCTCCTTGGTTGATAGCTTTCTCTTGCCCCTTAAATCATCTCCTTCTTCCTCCATCTTGCTCCACACCTAGGAGAGGAAAGAGAAGAGGAGGGCCGAGCCCAGCCCTGCCCCGCCCGACGCCAAGAGGAGGGGGTGGCCGGCCGAGGACGCCGCCTACCGCACGCCGCCGCCGGGCGGTGGAGCGGCGGCCGCCGTCCCGCCCCCTTGCCCTTCCAACGAGAGAGAGAGAGAGGAGGAAGAGGGGTGTCGGCCTAGGAAAGACCGAGGGAGAGATAGAGAAGCCGTGGCCCGCAATGTAAAGGAGACACGGGCCAACAAGAGAATCGGCAGTTGAACAGTGGCAAAACGGCTATTGGGCGGCACTGCCGCCCTGCTCACAAGAATAGGGTTAACCTAAGCTTTACTTCTCTCTTTTCACCTCAGATATGGATACTAGATCCCCAAGTTTCATGACCAGAAACAATCAATCAATACAGACCATGGTCATGCCACTTGAAGGGCTTTTGAAATCAAATTTGAAACACATAAATAAACTTTTTCAAAGGTTTGCCTAACATACTAGTTGATCAATCAAAGGCATGCTATATTTCAAACCACGTTACGAGAATCAAGGATATTCAATTCATTCCACAAATAAGACAAAACCTTGACTCATCGAGAGGCTTAGTGAAGATATCAGCTAGTTGTTTTTCGGTGCTCACATGGCGAATTTCGATATCTCCTTTGGTTTCGTGGTCTCTCAAGAAATGATGACGGATGTCAATATGCTTGGTTCTAGAGTGGCTCACGGGATTATTTGCAAGCTTTATGGCACTTTCATTGTCACACAAAAGTGGGATTTTGGTGAATTGACATCTGAAATCTTGAAGGATTTGCCTCATCCAAAGTAGTTGAGCGCATCATGCACCCGCTGCAACATACTCGGCCTCGGCTGTGGATAGAGCTACACAATTTTGCTTCTTAGAGCTCCAAGACACTAGGGACCGTCCAAGGAATTGACATGTCCCCGAAGTGCTTTTTCTATCTACTTTGCAACCGGCGTAATCAGAATCCGAATACCCAAGTAGATTGAACTTAGAGCCCTTGGGATACCACAGGCCAAGGTTAGGTGTGTGAACTAGATATCTCAAGATTCTCTTAACAGCCACTAAGTGACATTCTTTCGGGTTGGCTTGAAATCTAGCACACATGCACATGCTAAGCATAATATCCGGCCTAGATGCACATAAATACAGAAGGGAACCAATCATGGAGCGATATACCTTAATGTCCACGGCTGTCCCCTCCTCATTGAGATCAAGATGTCCATTAGTTGGCATGGGAGTCTTGATAGGCTTTGCTTTCTCCATGTCAAACTTTTTTTCAAAGATGTCGTGGGTGTACTTGGTTTGGCTAATGAATGTCCCTTCCTTCACTTGCTTGATATGAAACCCGAGAAAGAACTTTAGCTCACCCATCATGGACATTTCAAACCTCTTGGTCATGATCCTACTAAACTCCTCAATATACAAATGATTAGTACTACCAAATATTATATCATCGACATATATTTGGCACACAAATAAATCATTACCAACTTTATGAGTAAAGAGTGTAGGATCAGCTTTGCCTATTTCAAAGCCTTGTTTAAGCAAGAATTCCTTAAGGCATTCATACCATGCTCTTGGTGCTTGTTTCAGCCCATAGAGCGCCTTTTGAAGTTTGTAGACGTGGTTGGGACACTTGGAATCTTCAAAGCCCGGTGGCTGCTCAACATACACCAACTCTTGTATTGGGCCATTGAGGAATGCACTCTTGACATCCATTTGGTACAGCTTAAAATCATGATGGGCAGCAAAGGCTAAAAGCATATGGATTGCTTCAAGCCTTGCCACTGGTGCATATATTTCTTCAAAGTCCAAGCCCTCTACTTGAGTGAAGTCTTGAGCCACCAATCTTGCCTTGTTTCTTGTCACCACGCCATTCTCATCTTGCTTGTTGCGAAAGACCCACTTGGTGCCAATGATATTTGTCTTGGGTCTTTCCACCAAGGTCCACACTTGGTTTCTCTCAAAGTTGTTGAGCTCTTCTTGCATGGCCATCACCCAATCTGGGTCTCCAAGTGCTTGATCTACCTTGAGAGGTTCCAAAGAGGAAACAAACGAGTAATATTGGCAAAAATTTGCTAAATGAGAACGAGTTGTTACCCCTTTTCGAATGCTCCCAAAGATGTTGTCAACGGGATGATCCCGTTGTATTGTTTGGCGTAGCCTTGGATGCTCAATGGCTTGCTGCTCTTCTTGTGGACCTGCATCTTCTTCTTGCTCAAGAGTGGGCTCAAGATTTAGCCCTTGAAGTGGTGTTGCAGGAGTCATGGAAGCTGCTGTAGGAGTAGCAGGGGCGGCCCTGCCGCCCTCATGTGCGGCTGCTTGCCGCCTGGCTGTTTCCAAAGCAGGTGTGCCTTCTCTGTCTTATTGAGTACGTCAGCGGAAACTGGTGCAGCAACAACTTGGGGACCCTCCTCTTCAGTGGCTTGACCTTCTTGTGGTCTTATATCACCGGTAGCCATTTGCTTGATTGCCTCACATGGTGGATCCTCCTTCCCTACAACACTTGAATCAACTTGCTCTACTTGAGAGCCATTAGATTCATCAAATGTCACATCTACCGTGACTTCAATTCTACCCAAGGTTTTATTGAAGACACGGTAGGCATGCTCATTTGATCCATAACCAAGAAGAAAACCTTCATCAACTTTAGGTGCAAACTTAGAGGTTCGGGGTCTTTTAAAAAGTATAAAACACTTGCATCCAAACACTCTAAAGTAAGACACCTTAGATTTGTTACCGGTTAATATCTCATATGAGGTCTTCTTGAGCATCTTGTGTAGGTAGAGACGATTGATGGCATGGCAAGCAGTGTTAATGGCGTCACACCAAAAGATGTCCGGTGTCTTGTACTCATCTAGCATTGTCCTTGCCATGTCAATGAGTGTCCTGTTCTTCCTCTCTACTACACCATTTTGTTGAGGGTTGTATGGAGTTGAAAACTCATGTTTGATGCCCTCCTCATCAAGAAATTCTTCCACTTGAGTGTTTTTGAATTCAGTCCCATTGTCACTCCTCATTTTCTTGATTGGGAGACTGAATTCTCTTTGTGCTCTTCTAACGAAGGTTTTCACCTTTTCTTGTACCTGTGACTTATCATACATAAAGAATATCCAAGTGAAATGGGAATAATCATTAACAATAACCAATCTATATTTGTTACCCCCGATGCTAAGGTAGGCAACCGGTCCAAAGAGATCTATGTGAATCAACTCCAATGGTTGTGTAGTAGTCATGATGCTCTTTGGTGGGTGAGGTACGCCTACTTGCTTTCCGGCTTGGCAAGCGCTGTAAATCCTGTCTTTCTCAAATTGAACATTTGTTAGTCCAAGGATGTGGTTGTCTTTTAAGAGTTTAGCCAAGTTTCTCATCCCAACATGAGCTAGGCGGCGATGCCACAACCAGCCCATGCTAGATTTTGCCACTAAACAGTTCTCAATCTTTGCTTTGTTCTTGCTGAAATCAACAAGATAGAGCTTGTTTCTCAACCGACCCGTAAAGACAATAGAGGAATCCTCCCCCTTAAAGAGTTCCACACCCTTATCCATAAAGAGACAATTGTAGCCCATCTCACATAATTGAGAAACAGACAGCAGATTGTAACTTAACAAATTAACATGTAAGACATTAGTAATTGAATGATCAAGTGTAATAGCAACTTTACCAAGACCTATCACTTCCCCCTTGGAGTTATCACCGAATATGATGTTCTCATTTGAATTTGTAGTTGGGGAATATGATGAGAACATACTCCTTTCTCCGGTCATATGATTTGTACAGCCGCTGTCAAGCACCCAACTTGATCCACCGGAGGAGTATGCCTGCAAAACAGATTTAGTTCCTTGATTTAGGTCCCTAAACATTCTTGGGGCCTTGCATGTTAGTTACTAGAATCTTAGGAACCCAAATAGAGGTATTTAGATAAACATTTCTATCATTGCCAACATATTTGGCAATCACTTCTCCTCTGCTGTTGTTCTTCAATACAAAGCAAGAACTCAAACTTTATCTTGGTGTATGGGCCTTTGGTTGATAAGAATACTTGTTTGGTGTGGCCCAGATTGAGTTCCTTGGTTTCTGGACTTCTTGCTTTGGCTGGGGAACCTTCTTCTTGGACTTCTCATGTGCAGAGGAATGATGGGTGGCCTTCCCTTTTCTATGGGGGGTGGCACTGCCGCCCTTCACAGCGGCACTGCCGCCCTTAGGGGGCTGTCTTTGCTCGGGGCTCGGTTGTGCCGCCTTATGCAAAATTGATCTGTACTCATCTTTCCTTTACTCATGAACTGCACACACTCATAGCCATTTACCATTTTTCTTCTATTTGTTTTGGCTCCTTTTGTGTGCCCAAGCCCATCCTTGATGTGAGGATGTCTTCCATTCTTGTATTGTGGCTTCTTTGGTTGATCTTTGCCATTAGCTACTTTCTTGTCATTCATGTATTTTCCACTCAGCATGGTATTCAACCTAGCAATCTCCTTCCTCATTGCTTCCATATTGGCAAGGTTAGTGGAATAAGCATTTATATCAAGATTATAACATTTTTCACAGCCTTGACTAGTGGAGAGTGTAGAGGTGTCCATTGCTTTAGAAGGATGTGAGGAGCTCTCCCAAAGAAGACTATATTGCAGCTCAAGCTCCTTGTGCTTTTCACTTAAGTCACAATACTTTTGATTGAGAGCAATCTATGCCTTCTTTGTGAGAGCATGTTCTTCTTGCTCATCAGCCAAGGTCTTGTGCAAGAAGTCCACCTCACTTCTCTCTAAAGCAAGAGCTTCCTTGCAAGCAATATACATCTTTTCTTGTTTGATAAGATCATCATCTCTAGTTGCTAGCTCGGCTTGGACACTCTCTAAATCCCCCATTAGTTGAGTGATAAAGATTCTAGTTTTAGGATCTAAATTCTTAGTTAGCTGAACAAATTCTTCATCACTAGAATCATCATCACTAGAGGTGTCACTAAGTTCACTACTAGAGACATCACTAGGATAGGGAGGAGATTTAGCTTTTGGTTTTACCTTCTCACCTTTTGCCATGAGGCAAATGTGAGGGGAGTAGTAGCCGTCATCATCAGACATGTTATTGAAGAGCTTTGGTGGAGAGGAAGATGTATGAATTGCCACGGTTGCCATCTTTTCTTCCTCATACTTGAGCAGTCCCTTGATGAGTCCCAACAATGCCCAATGTGAGCTTCTCTCTTTTGCTTGTACCTCTTTTTAGGCTCATACTTATGCTCTTTGTTGCTGTGCTTCTTGTAGTTATTGTCTTTCTTCTCATGAGGACAATTTGCAATAAAGTGTTCGGTGCTGCCACAGTTGTAACAAGTTCTCTTCTTCTTGTTGGGGAACCTTCTTTGCACAACCTTGTAGCCATTTCTCTTCAGCCCCTTATGATACTTCTTCATGAAGAAGGCCATGTCTTCAATCTTCTCAAAATCAGCACCATCTTCTTCTTCACTTGATGATGAAGTTAACTCATTGTCTTGCTGCACTTGTTTGATTGCCTTGGGCTGACTTATTGATGTTTGCTTGCTGCCCTTTACTTTGTTGGAGGTGTTTGGCTTGCTTGCTTTGTTTGTCTTGAGGGCTACATCCTTGATTTTCATTCCATCTAACTTAGCTTGCAGCTCACCAAGTTTCCTCCTCTCATTTGCTTCTTCTCTTTGCATGTCAAAGGTCAATAATCTTCCAAGCACATCATTTGGAGTGAAGTGCTCAAACTTCTTCTTGTCTCTAATCAATGTAACTACGGTTTCATTCCTAGGTGAGTAAGCTTCCAATATAATCTTCACTACCTTGTGATCATCTAGCTCATCACCACCATAGCCTCTAATCTTTCCAACTAGCACCATCAATCTATCAAACATCTCTTGTGGCCCTTCTCCATCAACTGTCACAAATCTATTCAGTTTGGCCATCAACAAGTTAATCTTTGCTTTTCTCACTTTGTCAACCTCTTTATGAGCAAGATGTAGAGTGTCCCAAATCTGTTTTGCTACATCAACATTCATCACTCTATTGTACTCATTTCCATCTAAGGCACTAAGAAGAATGCTTGTAGCTTACCCATTGAGATGGATGGCTGTCATCTCCTCATTTGTTGGCTCATCGGGGTTCTTCGGTGCCTGAAATCCATTGAAAACAGTTTCCCAAAGACCGGGGTGAAGTGCAATAAGATAAGCTCTCATCAAGTGCTTCCACTTGGCAAAGTTAGTCCCGTCAAAGTGAGGTAACCTGCCCGCGGGTACATTGATGAAAGATTTACGATCACGATTGTTCAAGTATGAATAATTAAAGGATGTGGCTGCATATTTCTTCTTGTTGTTGCTGCTGCCCTTGTCCTTCATCTTTATCTTTTCACCCTTGGAGGCATGATATGATGCATCATCATCACCATCTTCGGAGCTGCTCGATAGCTCACTTGATGGTGCATCATTTTTGTTGCTTTCCTCCTTCTTCTTCATTGCTTCTCTTCTCTTGGCTCTTTCTTCTTGAATTCGCTTTCTATCTTCTTTTCTCTTCAGCTTCTCTTCAAGCTTCCGCTGGTCTTCCTTCTTCTTTTGCCTTTCTTCTCTCTTGGCTATCTGTGCGGCTCTTCTTTGTTGCCTTTCCCTCCTCCTCTCACCATCGGTGGAGTTGAGGGGAGGAAGAGAAGCATAGCCAGCGGTAGATGCTGATAGCTCACTGCTGCTGTTCTTATCAACAACCTTAACACTCGCTGCAGCCGGATCACGGCCGGTCCTCGAACCTCCTCCGACCTCCATGCTTCACGCGGTGAAGCGTATACGAAGCAACGAGGCTCTGATACCACTTGTAGGATCTGATGGACGTCAGCTGAGGCTTAGAGGGGGGGCGGGGTGAATAGGCCTGCAAAAACTCAGCTCTAAATTTTATCAAATACCAGGAGCAGGGCGGTATTGCCGGCCTCTCCAAAAGTGTGAAAACTAGAATCTGATTTCACAGATAGAATCTACACAGCAAGGCCTACACGATCCTGCAATATCACACAGAGAGCCAGCTCGAAGGCTGGTTACCACAGAAAACTAGATAATGAAAGATTTAGCCGAACCCTAACCCAACTACTCAATCAACTACAACCACACCAGCACGCAGAGACAAAGATTTAACCCGTGGTTCAGCTCGCCACCAAGGCTTGCCTACGTCCACGTTGATGAGGAAGCCACAAAAGGCTTGGGCTTGCCACCAAGGCTTGCCTTTTCCTCGTTCTCAAGTCAAGAGTGTTACCTCTTGAGATGAGGGGTGATTTACTAGCTGAATGAGTTGGTTATAAACCTCCCAAGGCTGCCACAATCCTTGGCAAGCTCGTGGGCGATGCCTAGCCGGCTAGGAGCAAGCTCCAAGGGTAATAAACCCTAGGGCTGCCGGCCAAACACGAACCAAATGCTCTTTTGACTTTGGGAATCAGTGGATCAGCTCTCCAATCGAGTTTTACTACCTTTTCTCTCAAGTTTTGATGGTGGGAATCAAAGATTTGCTTGAGAGCTTGAAGGAGCAACAATGGAGGAGAAGAGGGAGCACTGGTTCTGTTTCCGTCGAAATGAACGTTGGGGACGGAGAAAAGTTACCGTTTGGGAAGACAGGAGGAGGTATAAATACCCCCCGGTCCAACGGTACTTCAAAGGGCGGCACTGACGCCCTGGAGGGCGGCACTGCCGCCCTGGCCAAAACAGGAATTTTGTAGAACTGTTTTTGTGGCTGTTTTGGCTGGGTGTGATGATGTAGATCTGGGAATATGAGCATCTGATTCATCATTTGGTCAACTGCCCTAAAATCCCCCTTGATAGTACGGCTTTTCCTAAACTCAAATTTAAAATATAAAATGAATTTAAACGCCATCGAGTTGAGGTAGCCACCATTTTGAATTGAGGGGTTCTCCAACCTGTACTTCATCATCCTTTTTCAATTACCTGCTTGACATCTCGACAAATCTCATTAGTTCTCTAATTTGATGGTCATCATCACCAAAACCCACATTAGGGCTTGATTGCACTTACAGTTTTCCATGTTAAATCTTGTGTTGAGCTGTGGTTTGATCTTGTGTTCTTCCTCGTTTTGATCATCGTCATTCACAACATATAAGATATGGTGGCCTCAAGATTAATAAATCAGCAGCGGATAGATGCAAGTGTGCTTTGGTGGTGAAGGTTCATGTGGAGATGGGAAGAAGAATACAGTTTGGAAAGTTGAAGGAGTGCAACAACAGAAATAATGCATTGATGGGATAGATAGAATTAGTGTTGATGAAGACGCCAAGTTCGGTGTTAGTGCCTGCAAATATTTACCTGATGGCCGAGAGGCCGAGCAATATATATATATTATGATGTGCCAAATAGCTCGGTATGTATTGCATCACCGAAGTTTTAGAGAAAGGCAAGTACAAGTTGCTGCTCTCCGGTTTGTTCAGTGCCCGAGCGAGATCGGTAATGTTGATTTCACAAGGTGCAAAGTGCGAGGGGACGTAAGTTCGCCGGGTGTAACATGCGGGGCGATTCAGTGATGTTCGGCCTAAAATTTCAGAAAGTGTAGAGGCGATGATGTTGTTGAAACAAGTAGATTGTTTGAAGTTTTCTTTGGGGAAAGATGTGAAAGAACATTTGGTCATCGATGCTTGCCAAGTAGATAGAGTCAAGAACGTAGAGAATGTAGACGGTTCTAAAATCACGGTGCGTGAGCAAGCCTGAGTCTCTAACGGTGTTGAACAATGATAACTTTTGGGATGCGAAGTGACGAGTCATATTTGGGCATAACACTACTACAGGGAAGGGCTTTAGCCCCGGCCGTAACGGCCTTTAGTCCGGTTCCCGAACCGACTAAGGTTTTGGGACTAAATGTCCCACCTTTAGTCCCGGTTCCGTGGCCCGACTAAAGGTCCACCTTTAGTCCCGGTTGGTAACACCAACCGGGACTAAAAGGTGCACCAGTCATACACTGCCGCCACTTTTAGTCCCGGTTGGTGTTACCAACCGGGACTAAAAATTTTTTTTTTTTTGCTTTTCTTTTCTTTTAGTTTTTCATTTAGGGTTTACAATTATATTATTATTTTCGAATGCGTATTGTTCGTTTGCTAATTTATGTAAACACGCACCTATAATTTATATAATTTAGAGCATTACATATAAATATACTATAAAACACTATAAATATATTATACATGTCTATAGGTCCATAATATAATATTTACACATATGCATTACAGATAATAAAGTATTTACAACACAATTGTTCTCCGCCACTCAAACATCGTACAAAATGTTCATCTTGGTTTGGCTTCATTGGTTCCTCGGGGTTGAAGTAGCACTCACCGCCGGATTCGGGACATGGTCGTTAAGAAATCCTGCGATTGTCTCCCCGAATTCCTTTTAGGCGGACCGTATCCAATACTTTTTCCTTCAACCACATCTCCTTTAATAGACATTAAAGAAAAAAAAGTAAGAGGTATGAATAAGATTTATTAAATAGCAACAAATAAATAAAATGGACTTATTATATATACATGTTGCATACTTTTAGATGCTCTAGATTAGTTTTTTTGGCATAGACCGTCAGAAACTCGCACACATAGTAGCCACACAAATTGTTGTCCGGTGGGCTGCCGTAGAACCCACCAAGTAGGATAGGCTTCGAAAGTGGCGCTTTCAAATCTGGATGGTGTTTCGCACGAACCAAGCCCAAACCCTAGCAATAAACGATCATTATTAATTATCTATTACCGAAGTTAAAGAGCAGAAATTAATATTTAGAGATCAAAGTTACCCTTGGATAATATCTATCATTTCTTGGTAATCTTCCTGTGGTTTTCTCAACGAGTCATAGATTACCAAATGACTTTGCCAGAGATCAATCACAATTAGTATCCAATGAAAGCTGCATTTGTGTGTAGTCAACATATTTATATATCTTCATACTGATCTGATTAATTAGTTAAATAGAATATACACACAATAACAACACTTACTTAAAGTTATCGGGAAAGAGTATATATCTTTTGTCCTTTTGGTTGACCAAGAACCTCCGTAGATTTCTCTCCGCTTGAATTCTCCATAGAACATACGGGGTCTTCGGTCTTTGAATATAACATATGGATCCACAAATCCAATCTCTTTGTCATTTCTAACTCGAGGTCCCTCATCATGTCTCGCATATGTATAGCGGATTTACGTAATTAGTTATACATATACACGATATGTTACAAATGACATTATTAAAAGAAAGAATCACTTACAGCACGTAAGCAACCGACTAGAGATTTGTCCGAGCGTCCATGTGGTATAGTTGGTGTAGCTCATTAAATTGAACATAAATAATATCATCACCACAAAAGTAATAATAGTCTCTAATTCGGACGCAAATATAGTCATCTCTTTTTTTTTACACGCTGCGATGTACCACCGGTTTTAGCAAGTACATTTGCGTTTCAAGTTTGCTTGAGGGCCGCAGGGTGTGTATAGACTCTTGCCATATGCATATTTCTTCTGCTAATGATCAATTTCTGGAGCACTTTCAATTGGTGCCCCAGCAAGCATTTGGGCTAAGCTAAGACCAGTTTCCGCAAAAAATTTGTCAAGTTCATCATAGCTCAAATCTGCAGGTATCTGCTGGTCTAGCACGTCAATGTTTGAACCATATTCATTCCCAATTACTAGCGGGGGCACTGATTGCTTTGATTGTTCCCCGAGTTGTGCTACACCCTTCCTTGCTCTTTTCTCTTTCTTCTTCTCTTCTCCTATGGATTTGCTTAGAGTGCGATCATAATCCGATAAAGATGATGATTCTTTTTGAGCATCACGCCTCTTTTTTTTGTTGAGCATCAACCCTTTGCCGTAGATCTTCTGGCCGTAGTAAGAGGTATGGCTTCTCAGGGTTTCGCTTTGATTCTCTTTCAGCCTTAAGTTTCTTAAAGAAACTGTCCACATCTGACTTTACCGAAGCATCTAGTTCTGCGGCAGTCTTCTCATAGGATAGCTTCTTAGGAATGATAGTTTGTTTCTTTTCGAGGCTTTCTTCTTTGGCGGTGGGGCGGCCGACACATTTGATTGTGTGGCCGGCCTCTTCTTTAAGGGTGGGTCCATCGGTTTTGGCGCCGGAGCCACGCGTGGGAGGCGATGGGGCGGCCGGGGGGGGTTAGAGCCCAATGTGGAGGCGATGGGGCAGCCGGTGTCGGTGTTGGAGCCCGAGATGGCGGTGTTGAAGCCGGAGGTGGTGCGCTTGGAGCCCGAGGTGGCGGTGTTGGAGCTCGAGGTGGTGGCGTTGGAGCCCGAGGCGATGCACCAATCGTGTCTTGCACTGCCTCGTCATCACCCGCAAAGACTATGACATGTTGGTGACCACCTGTGAAACCAATAAGGTATATGAGTAAACCGCTAACTAAGGGAATGCAAAATAAAGTTAGTAAATAAATGTATCGTCAACTTTCATCCGCACCTAGGGTTAGGTTCATGACGAGGAGGTGGTGGTAGATTACTAGGTGATGCCCTCAGAATAATAATGTAGCGCTTTTGCGCCAACAAATGAATGTCTTCTCTGCTTCTCCTAGAGTCTTCTCTCCATCATCTCCTTCTATCTCAAGCTGCACATTACTGAAGCCTCTGACAACTCTATCCACCGAGACACTAGCATATCCAGCTGGAACTATTACCCCATGGATTCTTGGTGTCTTCGTAGGGTCGATAGGAGTTACAACACCGACAGCCACCATGACTGTGGCGCGGTCCCCCTCGTGGAATGTGCAGCTCACATGTTGTCAGAGGTTCAGTGATGTCATCCACTGGAAAGCGCAGCCCCACGTCGTCTTGAATAGTTGGCATCTCCGTGGAAGCGCAACTGCTTTTCAACTGACCGGGGGGGCTAATGTTGACTCCAGGCTCTGATGCAGTTTGCCTTTGTATAGAACTTACTGCCATCTGCACTTGCCTTTTGATTTCTATTGACACGAAACGTGACGTACCGTGCCTCACACACAGCAAGCCGGAAAGCGTGGCTTCAATCGGGTGCCCGGACGGTTTGGAGATCCGGAAGCGTGCCAGTCAGTTTGACCTGAAAACTGACAAGGGACAAAAGATTGTTAAATACAAAATCGGAACGTGCCGGATAAGACCAGACAGTTCCGTATATACGGCCCTGAAGCCACTTACGACGACATACAGCTATAGAAGCTGTCTGCCAATCATGCATATGATTCATTCGGCTAATATGAAGACGAAAAACATAAAGCATTGATTACCAAACGCGCATGCATGAGAAGACATGTTTGAACAAGTGAAAGTTATCAATGAGTTAAAGCATAACCAAGCTCGGTAAACTAGCCGACTCAGGATCCATGAAGAAGGAACGAACAAGCTAGCACGATCAAACCTAATAAAAGCTTGTATCCACCGCACGACACTTAGCTCTATTAAGATCTAAACGCACTTGACGTGCAAGAACCCGCAACATGTAACAATCTAGATTGATCTAATTCGGCTACGTAAGCATGAGATCTACTTATCATGGTAATAAAAGAATAAGACATTGGAGGGCAAATAGATGTATAAAAGTGAAGAGCCGAAACTAACCAATCTAGATTGGGCAAAAGAGTGTTACAAATATGTAAAAACGTTAAACGGATGCAACATGTGATAACTTAATGAATCTATTAGATCTTGCCAAGTCTAATAGAGCCAATAACTATCTTGCTTCGCTAAGCTATCAAGCGGACGCCTGCCGCACGGCCATCTAGTCGAGATAAACAAAGCATAAGCAAAGACTTCTTGATCGTCAAGCAGACGCCTGCCGCACGGCCATCCGGTCGAGACAAACAAGACTACTTGCATCAATATCTAAATCCACCGCATGATACTAGACACGATAGCAAGGTTGCCGGTACTTACGGGAGGTCGACGGATCGATGGCTCCTCTCGAAGAACTTCGACGACACGACAAAGGACTCAAAAACTTGGCACGGGGCGGTTGTATTGATTTGATTGTGTATCCTTTACAATGGTCAAGGGTTTATATTTTTACCCTGGACATAACATGAATCCTATGAGATTACGATTACACAATGTATTAAAGGTAACTCAAAAACATGGCGATCCTTTAGCTATGGTCTTCCTCGAGTCCTTGATCGTTCGTTTTCGCTTTCTACTCGGCTTCTCACTTGCCACCTTTTACTTCCCGAATGGAACAACCGCCTTTAAGGATAGCCGACCGCATGAGTGCTTGCCGATTCGCCTGCATTCAACCGACCGCAGGGACACTTGCCGAATTGTCCGAGTCGACCGAATGGAGGTTTGCCGAATGCTCCTGAACACTTGCTTCTCGCGAGCCCGCCATGTAATTGGCCCACCTGTCATATTCTCGGCCTTTACCAAAATCCAAAGAGTTAACACATGCATCGTTCTTTGAAGGAACACATGCCTTTTATTCCGAAATTGACCACAAACTCTTTTCTCATTTAGGTCAACACTGTTCAAACTCGTAGCCGCCACTTTCGAAGTCTGAATTCCTCGATCCAAGTTTGAACCCCACTTTAGATCTCCAATGGCGACCCAAGATGGAGTTCCGTAGGTAATTTCTCGTTTCTCTCATATATTCGGTAATTTCTTTACCGATTCTCGCCCCTTTTTGATTTGCCTTCTATGATTGCATCGTTCTTTGAAGGAATACAAGGATGAGATCTTGATTCCCTATGCGGCGAACCCAAATTCTTATTTCCTCGGCCCGATGGGAGATGCCAACCCGATTGAGTTTGTTGAGAAGGAAACTCGAGGATCCCTTTCAAATCTGGAGTTACCCCCCGAATCGGTGGCCGAATACCTTCAAGACTTGGCCATTTTCCCCAATTGTGGATGGAGAGATTAGTACCGGAGAATTCTAAACAAGAGCAAAGCAAATCCTTTGAAACTCAAGATATTCAGCATTGCTTGGAACTATTGTTGGCATTTCTAACGTCACTACTAAAAAGCGGAGATAAATCCTACCCCTAGCAACAACGTCAGAAATGGTCGGTATATAATTAACTTGTCATTAGCAACTAGCCACCTATTTATCACTATCATTTCTAAGCATGAATTAAGTTGTCATCCTTAATCATACCGCTTAAGAAATAACTATAGATTTATATGTATTCAATATGACTAGGCAGAAGTAAGAGATATGAATATAAAGATAAGAATATAAACTAACTGGTTACTGCAAGCGACGGATAATTATACCGTTATAGCATTTTACCTAGGGAAGTCTACCAAAGTTGTCGATTTATATTTATACCAATGGGAAGGTCTATATGTAGGACTTATAAACTATAACTTATACTATTGATGTGAAAGGCAAACCATAACTAGAATCCTACTCATAACAGGGATAAGTCACGTGATAAAAGATATATATGATAAATAATAATAATGATCAGTCATCATAAATAGATAAACATCGAGCTTTTCTAGTCATAACAATAGCTAGCCAATGGATAAACTCAGGGAATAAATACTAAGGTAATTCAATAACTACGTCAATGAATAACTCTAATTAGTGCAACTACATCTAGCAATCATTGTTAAGTTAACCCTATATCATTATCACATGTAAAGAGGCATCAACTAATGAGGGTATTAAGACACAAGGGTCACCTCCTTCGCGCCCGTGCCCATGCTAGTCCCACGCACGGAGGGTGGACTACGGAGGGAACCAACGCAATTGTCACCCTGCGTGGACTACCACACGTCCCGGCACGCCGGGGTGCACTCCGCAGATAAACAAGATATCTAGACACCACGTCTACATATTGTCTATCATCTACCCGGCGGCGCTTGGATAAACGCTATACGAGCAATTACATGAATTCAATAAGATCAAACCAACTATCCTAGACATATAATCAAAGTAGACAATGACTATTGCAATTAAGAATATATAAGAAATTAAGAACAATGTTGCTTCGAATCATAATATTGAATACAATAAGAGCAAAAGTACTAGAACCATACCAAACTCAGCGCTCAGACAGAGGCCTTGAGGGGCTCCGGATCCCGGCGAAGAACTAGAACTCTTCTACTTCTAATCTAACTAGGCTAAAGCTATGAACTAGAGAGGCTCTGATGAACTAGAGAAGGCTCTTGATGGCTTGATCTCCAAATGACTTGATGCTTTAGGGAGGGGGGTCTACCCCTTTATTTATAGCTTAGGTGGGATCGGCGTGCATCGCAGGATCAAACCGGCGTAACCAAGGGCTAAGATGACTCCTCGTAGGCAGTGGAGGAAGCTTCCCGGAAGGGGCCGAAACCTAGCTAAGGGGGCGGGGGGCGGCTCATGGTGGGGCCGGCCGGCCCCACCCGGGCGGCCCCTCGGGCCGGTTGCTCGGTGTCTTCTAGATGGTTCCTGAGCCCAATGTGATATTTCCGTGTCGGATAAGTTTTCGTGCTAAATATGCACTAGAATC
>JADLZL010000188.1:0-33418 GCA_015844335.1 Chrysopogon serrulatus | reverse complement strand
TCACCACGCGCGCGGTTCGTTGTTTCGTCACTTGCAGCCGCCGCAACGCCTCTCGTTGCTCCACGAGTCGCGGCCAGCACCCCTCATGGTCGTCGCGCTGCAGCCGCCATCATGCCACAACCGCTTTCAAGTCATCGTCACGTTGATGGAAGGGTAGAGTTTGGACGGACGCTCTAGTCTCAATCGCTTTGGCGCTTCCGCTCAGATGTCTCGCGTGAGTGTGACGTGTCACATGGGGGTGGGGTGCGTCAGGAGGGGTGTCAAGTGGGCCTTGTAACTAGGCAAAGGTAGCTGCAGGCACGTTTGAATTTTGGAAGTTCCTAAATGTTCGGTTTCATCAGTTTTTAGGTTCAGTACTGTCTAAAACCGAACACTGACCGATAACCATAATTCTTAGAACAAAAAATCAAAGCCAATCAAACCAAAAACCCAATAATCCAATTCATTTTCAGTTCGGTTTGGTTCGGTTTTCGGATTTTAGCTTAAATGTGCCCATGGCATGGCATACCTAAACTTTGGAATAGTTGTCATTAATGTCCGAGGATGTTATAGTTTTGGAGTTATAAAATCTAAAGCTGGATTGTTTCTAGTTGTAGCTTTTGGCTGTTTTTTTCATTACTATTAGCTTTTATAATGAATTTTGAGTTTTTTTAGCATACTAAAAACTAAAAAAAAAAGCTTCTCAGAACATGTCTTTAGCTTTTCGTTCGTTTTCTCAGAAACTAGCTTTCTGGCTTTTCAAAAGCCTACTCAATTGTTTCTTTCAACTTCTAAATTTTGGGTGGCAGACGTGCTAATAAGCTGAAACAAATAGAACTTTATTCTAAAAAAATAGAGAGAGTTGGAGTCCTATTCTTGATAATATATACATAAGGAAGGAGAAATCCCAGCCTCCTCCTCTTTGTCTTTCATCAGACCTCTGTCGTTGAGCTCCGGTGACAGCTGGGGCTGAGATGAGGAGGCAAGAGGAAGAGGCCCCGCAGTGGAGTCAGCGCCGCCCATGTCGCCCTTGAGAAGAGCAACGTGTGGTCCTTCAGTTTTTTCCCATCCGCTGATCAATCTGCATCCATAGACTATATGTAAAGGCAAGAATAAGGGTAGCAAGATTATGTGCTAAATTGAATTACCCAGTACTATGAAGCTGCTGCTGCTTCCGGATAGGCTCGCTCTAAAATGCATGCATGGGCACAAAATAATGTGCCTCATCATAAAAAGCTCTTTGTGCTGTCTATCCAAATGACGATGCGGCAAGTCCTTGCGCGAAAGGGACGTGCATGGACAGTGAAGTTTATGAGGTAATGTACACGCTTAATCAACTTGCCGTGTTCGCATACAAAAAGTGGTGATGGGAATGAAACGAAGCATCAGTGAAATGGCCAAGTGGACACGCATGATTAAAAAACACTGAATCATTTTCTTGGTTGGCCATTTAACCTGTTCATTGGCAGCAGATCTATACATGGATAATATAATTCTTCGTTCTGCCGTGCAGGCTTGCAGTGTTTTTCTATTCCTCTGTGCAGTTGCCACAGGCGCAGAATGCCATATCTGCCAAGGAAACAGCCTGAACAAAATGCAGATACCTGAATCTCTCTAATCCTGCTAAGCCGGATCAGGGGATGAGCAGCACACCGATCAATTTGTTTCAGTTGTAGGCAGACTATCTGTCATTGCAACACGGATCGATCTGCCCTGCCCTGCACAAGCCGGCAGCCCTAGCGACTGGAGGACAATGCAAGCAGGCAGGAGCACTCCAAAATAGACCAGCCAGCTACTGCGCTGCACTGCACGAATCCCGGGCTGGGCCTCTATATATACACAGTACGCAGACGATAACACGACGTGACAGGTGAAGCTCGCCGAGCCGGTGCCCCCTCACTCAGCACTCACAACCACCAGCCGGCCGGTACAGCTACAGCCATGGCTGCTGCGTCGTCCTGCTGCTGCCATGGCTGCTGGCTGCTCCCCCTGCTCCTGCTGCTGCTGCCTGCTGCTTCCCCTGGTGCTCTTGGTGCAGAGGACGCCTCCCGCTCCCTGCTTCTGCAGCTGGACGTGGAGTCGCTGCTCCCTTCCGCAGCCGCATCTTGCCCCACGCCACAAGGTTAGTTTGCTTTGCTCATCACTGATAAAGGTATGCTCTGCATCTCATGAGATGCATGGAGTATGCCTTCTTTCCGTTCACAAAATTCTTTCCTTTCGGTTCGGATTTTAGTACAATTCATATCGTTTGTGTCAACTGTACGTAAGTCACGAATTTACTTATAAAGATGTGTACTCTGAATCTGAATTGAGTTCACTCGAAAAAAAAAAAAGGAACAAAGAGGGTTTTTTTCGGAACAGGAACAAAGAGTTCAGCAGCATAATTGGAAGTTTGGAACAAGTGAAGGACATGAACTTTAAGAAAAAAATTGTCCATCAAACTTGTGATTAAATTGTTCTCCAATGCAACTTAGCTCAGCTGGCGAGCATGAAGAATCTGGAGCTGCATCGCGTAGCTTATCTTATTCATCAGCTCTTATATGATACCCAACCATCACTCATAAAAAAGAAATAAGAGTACATGTTTTTCCTCCCTTTTTTTTTTTAAAAAAAAAAAAAAAAAAAACAAGTTTCATGTAACTGTACAAGTTCAGCATCATGTAACTGATGAGTGATGAATGGTGATGCAAGGGAGTCATCAACAGTCTACGGGCAGGTCGACTTGTATGGTTGACTGACCTGCTGCTGTAACAGAGTATTGTCTGTTGTCCTTGTCGAAATGGTCAGCTAGAAGCTAAAGCAATGGCCAAGCCAAGCCCATACAGAGAATGATAATAACCATTAGCCAGCCACTAGATTACAAAAGCACCTTCCATTTCTGAAAGTGATGTGTTTGTTTTCTCCACCACTGTTTCTCCAATAAAACCGATTTTTTTCTAAAATGTTCACTCAATCAAGATTTCAAATTTTCCAAACCAGTACGGTTTCTAAATTCATCTATATTATAATTGCAAAGTGAAAAGTTCTGAACTTGTTTTTGACCATCATCCCAAAATCGAACGACTGAATATCTGTCTGCAAAAAATCCAGAGCAAAAACACGGCGCCACGACGGCTACGAGGATGCCCGTCGTGCACCAGCACGGCCCGTGCTCGCCGCTGGCCGACAAGCACGGGAAGGCGCCATCCCACACGGAGATCCTCGCCGCGGACCAGCGCCGCGTCGAGTACATCCACCGCCGGGTGTCCGAGACCACCGGGCGGGCGAGACGGAAGCGCAGCGCACCGGTCGAGCTCCAGCCCGGCACGCCGTCGTCGTCGTCGTCGTCGCTGTCGTCCTCCGCCACGTCGTCGACGAACCTGCCGGCATCGTCCGGGATCCCGCTGAGAACGGGCAACTACGTGGTGCCCATCCGCCTCGGCACGCCGGCGGCGCGGTTCACGGTGGTGTTCGACACCGGCAGCGACACGACGTGGGTGCAGTGCCAGCCGTGCGTGGTCTACTGCTACCGGCAGAAGGAGCCCCTCTTCAACCCCACCAAGTCGGCCACCTACGCCAACATCTCCTGCTCCTCGCCCTACTGCGACGACCTCTACACCAGCGGCTGCTCCGGCGGGCACTGCCTCTACGGCATCCAGTACGGCGACGGCTCCACCACCGTCGGCTTCTACGCCCAGGACACGCTCACCCTGGGCTCCTCCGACACCGTCAAGGAGTTCCGGTTCGGGTGCGGCGAGAAGAACAACGGGCTGTTCGGGAGGACGGCGGGGCTCATGGGCCTCGGCCGCGGCAAGACGTCGCTGCCGGTGCAGGCGTACGACAAGTACGGCGGCGTGTTCGCGTACTGCCTCCCGGCGACGTCGTCCGGGACGGGGTTCCTGGACTTCGGCCCCGGCGCGCCGGCGGCGAACGCGCGCCTGACGCCGATGCTGGTGGACAACGGGCCGACGTTCTACTACGTGGGGATGACGGGCATCAAGGTGGACGGCCACGTGCTGCCGATCCCGGGCTCCGTCTTCTCCACCGCCGGCACGCTGGTGGACTCCGGCACGGTGATCACGCGGCTCCCGCCGTCGGCGTACGGGCCGCTGCGGTCGGCGTTCGCCAAGGCCATGGGCGCCCTGGGCTACAAGACGGCGCCGGCGGTCTCCATCCTCGACACCTGCTACGACCTGACGGCGCACCAGGGGAGCACCCGCGCCGCTGCCCTCGGTGTCGCTGGTGTTCCAGGGCGGCGCGTGCCTGGACGTGGACGTGTCGGGGATCCTGTACGTGGCGGACGTGTCGCAGGCGTGCCTGGCGTTCGCGCCCAACGACGACGACACCGAGGTGGCCATCATCGGGAACACGCAGCAGAAGACGTACAGCGTGCTCTACGACATCGGCAAGAAGGTCGTCGGCTTCGCCCCGGGAGCTTGCTGAGATGATCCGGCCATGATTCGTGAATAAACCCCAGATTATTGAAGATCACCTGCATCCACCAAAGCGGGCAGCGATCAGTATACAGAAATACAGATTATTGAAGATTATTATGATGTCCCTCATCGTGACTGCAACATGTACACTTTCTTTGAAAAGAACTGGACAAATTTAAAACCTTATTAGATAGTTTTCATGGTCTTATTATAGAACTCTGTATGAGAAGCATGTAAATACACATGTGACAGCCCAATCTTGCCGACGAGATCAGCAGCAGTGCAAAGTCAACTTTCCTGACGGTACACCAAAGCCGAAAGAGGCCGGGACCGGGAGTTCGGAATCAATGCGGCCGGTGGACCATCGGATCGACGTGCCAGGATCCTTTCCTCTGCTCCTCCATTATATTGGCTCCTCGCTGCGTCGTGGTGGTTTTGTTTGAGGATGCCCCTTAGGTCAAAGGTCCAGAGTGCCCATGTCTCTTTTCATATATTTACCATGTGCTTGTTATTCTTTGCATTTTCTCAGTTGATTTTGAACACATTTCTCATTTATTACATGTCTACTTTAATATGAACCCAATCATATTCAACTTAACCTGGGCCTAAATACCTGCATATATCATCTCATCAAATAGGTTAGTTCTCTAATCATGCCATCAATTAATCCATTGAACCCCGCTTAGAACTTCGATGCGCTTTCATTGTTCTATTGCCACTCTTATCGCCCCCCCACCCCTTCATTTCTTCCGAATGGATGATTTGGACGAAGGATCCATTGTGGACGTCTGTCTAAATCATTCATTTTTCTTTTGAGTCTCTTCTTATTCAATTTTTCTTCTGATTAAAGTTTTTAATTTTTACTAATTAAAATTTTCCTAATTCTTTCCATTTTTTTTTGTTTTTTCTTTGCTTTTTGGTCTCTTCATGTTCATTTCTTTTTCTTGTTTTTATATTCAACCTACCTATTTTCCTTCTATATGTTATAAACAATTTTTTATGTTGAGAAGTTTATGCCCAAAATGCTATGTAAAAGTTGTGTTGAGTGCTGGAGTGCTGCTGGGTGAAGAAGAGGAGGAGAGGGATACTTGTGGGAGAAGATAAGAGAAAGCATAAGAAGAGATCGGGGAACTTAGAAGGAAAGGAGAAGAAAAGGAAAAAATATTCATTGGCACGTGGGCTCCAAATGTAAAGGTGAATGTAGGAAGGGCGTTTTGTTTTTGTCCTATGCAAAATGTTTCAAGTTTGATAAAATTTATAGAGAAAATTATTAATATCTACAACACTATATAGATTCACTATAAAAATATATTTCATGATGAATCTAATCTTTTTTATTTTGTATCATAAATATTGATATGTTTCCATATAATTTTATTTAAACTTAGGATTATTTGATTTAGGATAAATTGAGGATAACACTCTTTGATGGAGGTAGTAGGTTTCTGGTAGACTGTTATTCTCATTTTAATAAGAGACTATTAAGTATGAACCGTGTATGAGTGTTATTCTCATTATTGTTTCTCATTATACTTTGAAAAGAACTGGAAAAATGAGATATATATACTGTGGAAGATTTCTCATTATTGTTTCTCATTATATGTTTCCATATACTGTGGAAGATTTCTTACGGGCCGCCAGCCCAGCCCAGCCCAAAGCAAACGGTCACAGCCAGCCCGGCCCGGCCTGTCATTTGCTGGATTCTTATTACTGGTCCCACAGTTTCCACACACCGCCCTTTTCGCCGTTCCCTGTCAACCTTCCTCTGACTCCGCTGCTCCACCCCCTTCTCACTTAGCTACCGGCGGCCGTCACCGCCGCGGAAACCGCCGCTGGGTGCTGGCACTCGCACTCGCAGCACGAGTAGACACGGAGGCAGGCACCGAGGCCCGCTCGCGCGCTCGGTGCCGGCGAATCCCCCCTCGGGAGGGCTCGAGGCCCGACGGGGAGGACGAGGAGGCAAGAACCCTAACCCCCGGCGCCGGCGGCCCGTAAGGTGAGGCCTCCTCCGCGTGGCCATTTCCGCCCCCTCTGTTTGCGCTGCTCATCTAGTTTCTTGGCGCATTCTTGGGCCCGCTATTTCGTCGCGAAATGCGGGCTTTGAGAGGGGTTCCTGTGAGTGCGAGCAGGAGAAGGTCTTCCTGCTCGTTTAGGGCGGGTTCTTGCATTTCGCGTTTTTAATATTTTATACGGATGTTACGGCGGATTTCCGTCGGGTTTGATAGGGTTTTGGGGTCGCTGGCGTTTCTCGGTTTGTTCCGTGCGCTGCGGTTGGCAAGTGGCCTGAGATTTTCGGTCCGTTTGTTGCCCGTCTGATTGAGGGTTTGCAAATTTCGGCCTGATGGTTGGATTGGATCTTTCATCTGTGGGTGTTTTGGTGCCAAGGATCGTTTCTTTGGTCCAAAGGTTTTTATTGTGCTAGGGCTATCGTAGTAACTACCAGCGCACATTGCAATTCTGTGGTTTTGTGTGCTCTTTTTTTCGAGATTTCCCACCACTTTGTCAAATTTGAGGGGATGATGCTCTATCTGGTATCGATTTTTTGTGCCCAACACAGGCCATTTCTTTGCACCTAAGATATAGATCATATTAGTTATAAAATGTGCTGTTAGTTTTACCGTGAATCTTGTAGTTCGATGTAAATAATTTGTGGATTCTTCAAGATTAATCATAAGGCAATCTTTTTGTTTTCCTTTCTTTCCCCTTCGAAAGGCAGGGTTGGTGAATGTTGCCAGCATCCTACCAGGATGTCAAAGTATGATTTAGCAGAGCAGAATATGAGCTTGATGTATGTTTTTGTTCTTTTCTGTCGCTTATAGTAAAAAAGCGACATAGTGGAGTATTATAAAGTGTTGACATCTGTATGCTGATTTACTCATTTTATGTTTGCCAGATATGTACGAGTTTTGCATGCTAAATCTTTAATGTAGTACGAGTGCCTCACCACCCTGAAAAAACAATTACCACTTCAAATCATTCCGAAGTAGTATTGAGTAGATTTAGTAGTGTTTATACTGTATAAATATAAAAAACTAGGAATATTTTTAGCAGCATAATTGTTTTTTCTGGGTAAAATGTTCTGAATAAATGCACCATGCTGTCTTCTATAATAATAAATATTTCAGTTTCAAACTCTATTGGGAAACAGATCCGCTTGGGTGTGTTTCTTTTCTGCCTTGTATGTTGTGAAAAATTCATTTGACATGAGCCATGATATACATACTTAGATTCACCCTAAATAAATGCAAATGTAAATAATGTTATCTTTGTCCATGCAGACTGCCAAGCGAAAATGGGTGTTGCAGGTCACAATGATCCATTGTTAGGTGAAACAACATGTGGGTCTCTGCTGCAGCAACTTCAGGTGCTTTCCTAGTTTTGGGATAGTTCATATTCAAGAAATAAAAATGTATTTTTCATTCTGTTTATTCTTTTAAGAGCTGTGGGAGTATAGGATTTGACAAATGACTGATATGTGCTATTTCAGCTGATATGGGATGAGGTTGGTGAAAGTGATGACGATCGTGACAAGATGTTACTTCAGCTAGAGCAGGAGTGCTTAGATGTTTATAGGAGAAAGGTTGACCAGGCTTCTAGCTCCAGGTCACGTCTCCTCCAACAGCTTTCCAACTCCAAATTGGAACTGACTAGGCTCCTTTCTGCGTTAGGAGAGTCATCTATTTCTGGCATTGTAAGTATCTGAGGAAATGTATTTGTGAATGCAGTAAACATTGTCATTAAAGCAGAATACTAGCGCATGTAGAACGAGTTTTGGTACACAGTAGGCTGCAATGCATAATTTGTTCATTTATTGCTACTGAAATATAGTACTGTGTAGATTTAAGTTTGCTATCCATTTATACTGGCCCCTGATTACCTATTTCATCAGTATTTAAGTATTTACGCAGTTAATAGATTTTTTTCCTTATGTTTCTTTTATATTTTGGCATATTATATGTTCAATTATGATGACATTCCCCTAATACAGGGCCCATGTCTCTTTGTTCCTAATTTTGCAGCCTGACAAGACATCTGGTACAATCAAGGAGCAACTAGCAGCTATATCACCATCTTTAGATAGATACTCTGCAGGAAAAGAGAGAGTAGGGTGAAAGAGTTTGCTGATGTACTACTTCAGATTCAGATACTTCGTGATGAAATTGCTGGGAATGTACATGCTGGTGAACACTTGGAAACACCACATGTTAATGAAGATGATCTTTCAGTGAGGAAATTAAATGAATATCTTTCTGAACTACAAGCCCTGCAAAAGGAAAAGGTTGTAACTAATTTCATAGTTTGCTTTGCCTTTTGCAATCTGTTAACTGTTAGTCTGTTACATTCTTTTGATGTTCCTATGCTGCAACTTTCTTTATGTCCCTAATAGAGGAATTGTAATCCTTAGCATAAGCTGCAACTTCATGTTTTATTTGTTGGACTATTCTCACCATGTGTCATAATCAAATAACTCAACATGTCCGGTTGTACACCATGATGTGTAACTTTAGGCTGGGATGGTATTCTAGCAGTGCTACTGGAATTGCTAGTAGTAGATTGGATCCTTAGGACTTTGAGGAGTCAAGTAGTAAACCTCCGTATATAAAGGAGAGGAGAGTTATCAATTAAAGGTAAACCAGAAATTAATCTAGTTCCCCTTTTATGCTCACCCCTCCCATATATGATTTAGCCCCCCCCAGCCTCTCGGTGGTGTTTATCCTGTCATGGACATGGACTATAGCCCTGACATGCATGATTCTAAATTTGGACATAACACTATTTCGAAATGACTGAGATAGTATGGCTTTGCTATAGCTGATGATCATCTTAATAGTAGCTTTTTGGACTACTAAAAATGAATCAACATGAATGGTACTTGCTAATACTTTTCTGCATTGCAGAGTACTAGGCTCAGCAAGATTCTGGAATCTGTGAGTTCAGTGCATGATCTCTGTTCTGTACTTGGCATGGATTTTGTGGGCACTGTTACTAAAGTTCATCCAAGCCTGGATGACTCTGTTGGTGTTCAATCCAAGAGCATTAGTGATGAAACAATATCCAAGCTGTCTAAAATGGTGATTGTACTTCAAGAAGAAAAATCAAAGAGGTTTGCAAAGGTAAATACGTGCAGTGAGCTTCTTGATCTTTATTATGCATCCCTTTTTGAATCTGAGATACATTTGAGTTGTGGATACTATCTCTGCTTGTCAATATGCTTTCTCAGATTCAAGCCCTAGCTTCTCAGCTATCTGATCTTTGGAACTTAATGGATGCTCCTGTGGAGGAACGGCAACCTTTTCATCACGTCACATGCAATATTTCCTCAACATTGGATGATGTTACAGTTCCAGGAGCCCTGGCTCTTGATGTAATTCAGCAGGTTAGAAACTGGTTTCTTTTCAGAGTGTTCATTGGTCTTGTTGAATAGCACTCTGTTGTTTGCGTGTAAGCGTGTTACTAACTATCCTTGCACTTTTAAGGCTGAACTTGAAGTGGAAAGGCTTGATCAGCTAAAAGCTAGTAGGATGAAGGATATCGCATTCAAGAAACAGACCGAACTTGAAGATATATATGCTCAGGCTCATGTTTGCAATAGATTCTAGTGCTGCAAGAGATAGAATAATGTCTATTATTGAGTCCAGTAGTTTTGAGCCTTCAGCACTACTGGCTGACATGGAGGACCAGATACTTAAAGCAAATGAGGAGTCCTTAAGCAGAAAGGACATACTGGAGAGGGTTGATAGGTGGATGTCAGCATGTGAAGAAGAGAGCTGGCTCGAAGATTACAGCCGGGTATTTAAAATTGATTCTGCTACTTATACTGCTTATTCAATTCGTTATTTGTGTCATGAAAGATGCCAAGTCGTACTTTGACTCCTGTACATATTGCCATAGTTGAAACTGCATGTTTTTTATGCATATACTTAACATTGTCTTCACTTACCGTCCTTTCACAAGGTTCTGAAGTTTATGCTTTCTTATGAATTGCAGGATGATAACAGGTACAGTGCAACTCGGGGTGCACATCTGAATCTGAAGCGTGCAGAAAAGGCCCGTGTTTTGGTCAATAAAATTCCATGTATGTTCTGAACATTAACAGAATGTGCTTTATCTGCTGTTTTGTTTTTTGACACGGCATTGGAATTTCGTAAGACAATGCTATTATTGGCTTGAGCTAACTTTTGATGAATAAAAACCTTTGGCGCCTTTGTCATGCTAGCTATTGTTGACACACTGGTTGCAAAGACCCGGGCATGGGAACAAGAGCATGGGATGGTGTTCACATACGATGGCGTTCCTCTTCTTGCAATGCTGGATGAATACAAAATCCTGAGGCAGGAGAAGGAAGACGAGAAGCGACGAATGAGGGTATTCTCAGCGTTCAAGCCTTGCCTTCTGTGACTGGTTCATGAGCCACTGTCTAACCACTTTATTACCACCTTTCATCAGGACCAGAAGAAGATGAATGGTCAGCTGGCCGCCGAACAGGAGAAGCTGTTCGGGGCAAAGCCGAGCCCTGCACGGCCCCAGTCGTCCTCAAGGAAGGTGGCTGGCGCTCGGACCAATGGTGTCGGTGGTGCAGCCAATGGCACTCCAGTTCGCCGGCTGTCGGCCCTCCAGAGCGGCGGTGGTGGCAGGACTGCGAGTCGGGATGGGAGGAGGGATGCCAGTAGACCGGTGGCCCCGGTGAACTACGTCGCCATCGCCAAGGAGGACGCGGCCTCGCAGGCGTCCAGCAACCACACGGGGCCGTCCACCCCGTGACCCACCGTGGTTTGGGACTGGTAGTAGTAACTGAACTGTTGTGGCGGTGTTAGATATATACCAGTGCAGTGCAGTGCAGTAGTCAGAGCTATAGTACTTTTGCAGCCGGATTATTGGTGGTTTAGTAGATCGGATGTACTTATTACGCTAGGTGCTAATGGATAACAAACGGAGCTTATCATATGACATTATCAGTTATCAATCACTCTGTGGTACGGTTGCTCCGATTTCTTTTTGCAGCGACCGGCATTTGATAGGACGGTTAGCGAGGTATTTTACATGACCGACAGAAGAGACACAGCAGATATGAACCTTGCACACTTTCAGGGAGGTTGTTGCTGCAAGCCCAAACAAATCGTCAGCTGCTGCAGGTAGCAGCACGTCTGGGTGTCCGTCCGTCGTCCGTCTCAGTAATCCGTGGGAGGCTGGCAAGCGTCGTCGAAGTCGAAGCCGGCGGCGGCGTCGAGTCGGTCCTTGTGCGGCGGCGCCTGCTCCACTCGCTGGTGCCCCTTCTTGCTCACCTGTGCGCGCGTTTTCACAAACCAGCGGCAATCAAAACTCCGTAAGGGTCGGTGAAGAAGAATAAGAATGGATCATTCATCATCAGTAACGTTACCTTGTGCGATCTTGCCTGGAAGCGGTGGTCCGACGCGGCCACCTGCTTCCGGCGCGGCAAGCTCCGGGCGCCCTTGAGCCGGCTCTTGCCCGGCGGCTTATGGCAGCTGAGCCCGCCGCTCCGGGCACCACCACCACCACCACCACCGGCACCACCGAGGCTGGAGGAGCCGTCGAAGCTGACGACCGAGACGACGTCGTTGGAGCCGCAGCTCTCCTTCTCCTCGACGGCTACGTCGCTCCACCGCCGCCTGCTCCTGACGACCACAACCCGCCGCCCCGCCGCCGCCGTGGCCGCCGACGACGACCCCGTGTCCGCGTTCCTGCTCATGCAGTCGTCCGCCGCGGTCTCCGCCGCCTGCCGCGTCGCCATCCACCGCTCTAGCCAGCTCCACCCCACGTTGAACTCCGCCTGCTCCGCGTCCGCCCGCGCCGCCGACCGCTTCTTGCTATTGCCGCCATTGCCGCCATTGCCGCCGCCGCCGCAGCTCCGAAGCTTGACAAGAACGCGTTCCACCCACCATTCAGCTTCACGAATCACGACACGCGTTGATTGGCACCAACGGAACGTACCTGCTGCGAGAAGGCGTAGGCGAGGGCTCTCTCCCGCCGCGTCGTCGCCTCGATCCTGCTCTGGATCCGCATCCTCGACACGTTGGAGCTCACCGTGCTGTCGTCCCACTCCTCCTTGACTCTGAACGCTGGCGGCGTCGGCGTCGGCCCTGGCGCCGGCGGGCGCGACGACCTCTGCTGGCTGTGGCTGGACCGCTGCTGCTGCTGCTGCACCGACGACGACGCGGTCTCCTCGCTCATTAGCCGGAGGTTGCTCAGCGACTCGCCTACCTGGACCAGCACCGACGTCGCGACGGACGCCGAGGTGGGGCTCCTGGGCTCTGCTTGCTGCGCGCCCTCCGTTTCTTCTTGCTCCTGGCGCGCCCTCCTCAGCAGCTCCCTCCTCGCCTGCAGGCAGCAGTTCAGGGAATAATTCGCTTGGGTTTTAAGGCAACGAACAAGAACAGTTAGGAAGTATGGAAGGAAGAAGTGATTCTTCACACCATGAACCCTCTGAACGCGGACTGGATCAGCGTTGCCGCTCCCTCTTCTTCTTCTTCTTCCCTGGCAGTGGCACTGGCTGGCACGACGACGACGACGTGGCCGTGGCCGTGGCTCTGATCGCCACCACCGGGGCCGACCCTGCTTCGATCTTCAGGCTCCCCGGCAGGGTTGTCGTCGTTGCCCACGGCATCGTGCGCGTCGCTCGTCAGGCGACGAGGCGCCACCGGTACGAAGTGTGCCTCCTCCGGCGGCATCGCGCCGCAGCAGGTGTCGAAGCTCTTGACGGACACCGTCTCGCCGTCGTCGTCCTCCTCCGCGGCCGCGTTCATCATCTCCTCGCCGCAGAGGTACAGCCGTAGGGAGCTCCATCTCCTCCTGTGATGATCGGCAGACCCCTTCTCCTACGACGACGACAATGCTCATCTTTTTAGATAACAATGGAAAGAAATTTCCGGCTTCAATTCATCATCCAACACGACGAACGACGAGTCGACGACCATGCTTATCTGCTGGTGTCGACGCCAGAGGGAGGATCGGAGAACGAAAGAGATCGTCGATGTATAAGAGAAAGCATGCACGTACTGCAGTGTGGCCACGGCTGCTGCTGCCTGATGTTCCGGCGGACGAGCAGCAAGGGCTCTTGGAGAAGACTCTCCGGACAATGCCGCCGGCGAGACCCATCTCTCCGGCCGCCCGCCCGGGCACCAACCCCAACCTCGGGTCGATCAGGCGCTGCGAAACCTTGCGAACTATCTATAGAGCTGCAGGGCAGGCAGTGTGACCGTGCATTCAGCTAGCTTAGCTAGCCGGTGACGACCCAGCCATGGGCAGAGCTTTCTTTCCTACGAAGGCATTAAGCTCGCTAGCCACAGAGACAGAGTGGGCTAGCTCACAGTCTCACTCTCACTCCACAGTACCGTAGGTACGCACCGCCGGCCGGGCCGTGGAGCCTGTGCTGGCTTCCCCTTTATAGCAAGGTAGCAATAGCAACAGGCCAACCGCCACGGGCGAGCGAAACGGCTAAAATCCAAGCCGGCGGCTCGAGCATGCATGCCTTGCTCTGACTCTGAGTGAGTGAGCAAGCAAAGCTCCCCCGCCCCCGGCGTCCGTCCGGCGAGATGTGCTTTGGTGTAAAAGGAGAAAAAGCGCACGCGTCTGATTGGTGGATCCGTGCAGCACAGCACAGGCCGGCCGGCGTTGCTTCGTTTCCATGATGGCGGTGGCAGGGAGGCCCCATGTGTTAGTTTTTATCTGGCCTGGCAGAGCCGTGAGTGTGAGTGAGGCTTTAGAGCTGGAGGTGAGCATCTTGTCTTATACTATTGTTTGGAAAGCTATGCTCTGTTATGCTCACACAGTGACTGACGCTCACCGTCAGCTGATGGGCTAGCAAATTAGTAATTCTGTGGTGGCAAACTGGCAATGGCAATCTATCTATCACCTTCAGCGTACTACCACAGCACAAACAACTAGTGCTGAAAATGTCTGTGAGAGACTCACTCAAGACCGAACGAAACAATGTTGTCGGCAAGACCAGAAGAAGCAACCAACCCCTTTGCTGTGCAGCTGTTAACAATTCGAGAAGAAAAGAACGCTGCAGAAAAGGGGACCGGGGATTAAAGGTTCTGTCTTGTTCACACCTCTTAGTCTTTTCACTGAGCTGTGTCACATGGCTTTGCTTGCCTCATCAGCTGTCGGACGGACCTAATCCAAATCCAAATCCAGTCCGGGTGTTGCTTGCGCTTGGGTGCAGGCACATTGCATCGGCCGGCCATGGCCATGGCCATGGCCCTGCTCCTGCTCCTGGTCCCCATTCTCTTTTTCTCTGCAAGTGTACAACACACTCAAGCATGCTGCTGCTGCTACTGTTGCGGCTACAGGTCCTCTACTCCGGCACAAAGTCACAGGCCGGAGCCAACCACAACCAGGCTATACTAGATCCCGCGCCGGTGACCAGGCTACGAGTCTAGCAGCATGCCCTTAACTCATCAGCACTGAGATGTGAGCTCGATCGGACCATCCTGGAACTGGAGTTGGAGCCGTCCCCGTTCTCAAGCTGCTAGCAGATGAAATGCAAACAGTGCAGAGAACCCGTGCCTGGTTTCTGGCTATGGCAGCTAGCTGGCGGCAAAGAGAGATCGATAGAGAAAGAAAGAGGTGGCCCGTCCATGTCCACGGCAGTAATCGCGTACGGAAGCCTGATCAATCACAAATGATAAATGACAGTACAAGCAAGCCATTCTCCCGGACGACACACAGCAGATTAACAAGGCCAAGTACTGTACTGTACGTACGTCTGCACCATTCATTGGCTGGGGGAAAGAAATGAAATGAGATGAGCAGAGCAGAGCAGCATCAAAACACCTGCCGCTTCCCTTTCCACGTAATACCTATCTATCATGGTACTTGATGAGAGCAGAGATCAGGCGCCAGTATTATACCTTATCTGGTGCTTAGCTCAGCAACAGCAAAGGGATTAATTTGATGCGCCCCAATGGCAAAAGCCCCAGATTGAAATGTGTTTTCCCCTGCTTTCCTGTCCTGCTCCGCCGTGCACATGATTCCCATCATGGAGACTGGAGACTGGGATCGATCACCGCGCACGCTTCGGATGGACGGACGGACACCTGACAGGTAGAATAGAACTAGAAGAGGAGAGCTTGTTTGTTATCAGCCACGCCAAGCAGAGCAGGCAAGCTTGACGACCAACGGTTGTCGGTGACGACGACGGTGCCGTCAGAAACAAAACATCACCAGACACGATCCGCATTGCCGCGGCCTGCACAAAATTCACTAGAGAAGGAAATACTAGCTTTCAATGTTCCAAATTTACTATACATACGTACATACAACAGAGGCCGTGCTGTGCTGTAGGACGACGAAGCACACCAAGCAATATCTCCTCAGATGGGAAACAAATGAATGAAAGCTGGCGTGGTGCATAACGGGTTAAGAGGGATGCCAAATCCGTATTCGTATTGTTTGGGAAACATAAAGGGATGCATAGCGTCTCAAGATCAAAACATCACTGAGAGACGTAAATTTTTCAGATACACAACTTCATCGTTACTAGCATTCCTTATAAGTCGTCTCAAATATGATTTTCTGCAGTAGTGTTCATCGCTTGATTTCTTTTGAACCTGGATATATTCATTACTCATTGGATAATAAATCGCTAGCAAGGATGACAGAGATGCAATCAGTTGTAGAGTCTGAGATGATTTCCAAACCCTCAATGCATAGACTACCCAATTTATTAGCCAGTCATGAGCGGCTACACTACATGCTCTACCCACAAAAACACAATCAAACTCGGTAAAGTTTAGTATCGACAGGAACTTTATCTCCTCAATCAGATGGCCCACAGCAGAATCACTATATAGTGTCGAGTTCAAAGCTCGCGCAACCTCCTGTGCGTCAGTCTCCAAAACCAGTCGGCCAATCCCCAAGTCCACTGCTGTTTGCACTCCTCGGAGGCCTGCTATCAGCTCTGCATGGAACGTGTTCAGAAGGTTGTTGATCTTCCCTAGCCCTGGCTGGCACGATGACGATGTGATAAATTTTAATAGCTAACCAATCAGGATCTCGATTTTGCTGCCAGGTTGAAAACTAGTAAAATTCGAAGTTGACCCTAGCAACTGATGTCATCGAGCCCACAAAAGAATGTGTCTTGTTTCATTTGCTAAAGAAATTCCTTTGCTAAAGGCCAAAAAACCCCAAGCCCACTACCCGGTATGAACATAGAGTTACCAAACGAAGCCCCAAAGGCCCAAAGCCTTACCGATTGATTGCTATCCGCCTCTCTTGTAGGCTCGCTGTGACACCACGCCCCGTCTTCCGCCGATTCAACTACTTTAAAAAAAAAAAAAAAAAAACTACTGGCGTCCTGCTCAGCCGCTCGGCGCTCGGTGATGGCCCTCACCAGCTCACCGTGACATCGCTTCACGGAGGCCTGGCGTCGTACTGGTGACAGACCTGATGTTCAAAGCTCTCTGCTTCTAGAGCGTTCAAGCCCCCCCCTATAGGAAATCCCAACTAGTTCTAGTTCTGGCTCATGTTGGATCGTATTTTGATATTGTTTTTCTTCTCAGTTGGTTAATTTAATCATACCAGATTTTACAGACAATTCATAGAAAGACTATTTGTTGCAAAAGAGTTTGTAGTCTAATGACAAGAGACTCAACAGCATTTTAGGTTTTAGGTTTGAATTCTCATAGGATTAGAGTGAATATTTTAGAATTTATCGGTGCTGTACTTTCAGTGGTAGGCTCTTTGATAACTTCATCAATCTTAAAGATTTACGGACTCAATCTTCAAAGATGCTTATAACAATAGTCTGTATATGTGTGTATTTTTTTTTTTCTACTAGCAAATGAGGATTGAGTCGGTTGATTGCTGCAACATGTTATGTACTCTCCCCATCTCAGAATTGAAGATGTTCTAGGATTCAAAATGAGTACCAGAAAGGAAGATGTTTTAAACTACTCCGTCCATCAGTGGAGGCGCGGCAAGCTAGACGGTTAGGAGCCAGCTTTTTTGCCTCCAATGCGCATCCGCTCCGCACCTTGAACTCCATAAGTCCCATCACAGCAGGCTTTGGCCATGTACTAATCGCAGTAGGCTCCTGGCCGAGAAGTCAGCACACACACACGACACCTAGTAGTGAACTGAAAACTATGAGGCTCTATGAATCGTACTAGGGATGCATTTATAAATGATTGCGTTAGTTTCTTTGTGGAACAAGAATTTCCGGATGCAATTACAAATGATGATGTCATGGTTTACCTCCAGTACCTATCAATTTAAATTTTAAGTGGTAACCACTATTGTAAAAAGTTTATTTTGTCTTGTTATGATATTGCTAATTCTCAATACGAAAGCTTGATTTTTGCAATATGATATTATTATTAATATTTATATGTAGATTTATTAAATAGATGGTATAAACAAAATGGGAATTAATAAAATTCACTGTTATTGAAAAGTGCAGCCACTTTCTTGGTCTATATGGCTAACAAGAAATGATATAGATTTTGATAAATTCTCGTAAATTAGCATTGTAATTATCGTAACTCAAAGTGGCTAAAGAATAAGTTATTCGTAGCCGATATAGATACTGAGAATAAGTTACTATATATAGAGGTTCTATTCAGGGAGACACATTGGCTACATTTATAGGACCAATTACAGAAATAGGATGAGGAAAAAAACTACATTTTACAAGCTTGTCGCAAGCTGGAGTCAGTGATGGCTTTTTCAATGGCTAGTTAATGGTTAATTTTAGACATTAATGACCGTCAACATAGATGATACAATTATCTTTGTGGATCATGATTTTTAGCAACAAAGAACATGAAACTACTAAGTACCTTTGAGCAATTATCAGGTCCAAAGATAATCTTTCAACACAACTAGAATTTTCTAATTCTCCTAGGATATGGGCTTCTCCTAGTGTTTTTTCCCTACCAAATGCCTTGTAGTGAGGATTACCATGTTCTATGATGACTAGTGGTAGTGTTTTATTACTACTTTAAAACACTAGGAGAATTCCATCATTTTGGTAGTGATAAGAGTGAGATCTTCTGTTTTGGGCAAGCAAAAGAGAGAGTGTCATAATATTCACATCTTTTTGGTTGCAAAGTTGGATCTTTCCCATTACAATATATAGGAATCCCCATGCATGTAAGAAAGCTAAGTAATAAAGATTGGAAGACAATTGAGGATAGGTTTGAGCAGAAATTGAGCAGGTGGAAGGACAGATGTTATGTTCTGGCGGCATGCTAGTTTTAATTAATTCTATTCTTTCTAGTTTACCGATGTTCATGCTCTCTTTCTTTGAAATCCTAAGAGGAGTTTTAAAGAAAATAAAGTTTTATAGATCAATTTTTTTTGGAAAAATGATCTATAAAACTTTAGGTGGTTTAAGTTTTATAGATCAATTCATTGCTAAGCATAAAGAGAAATATAGACCGGTCAAATGGGCTACAGTTTGCCAACCAAAGGACCAAGGTGGTTTGGGTATTCAAAACTTAAATTTACAAAACAAATTCCTCTTGTCTAAGTGGTTGTTTAAGCTTAGCAATGAAGATGGGGTTTGGCAAAAATTACCAAGAAATAAATATATTTAAAGCAAAAACACTGTCTACTTGTGAGTAAAAAGATAGGTGATTCTTATTTCTGGACAGTCTCATGGGTGTGAAAGGCTACTTTTTAGCTTGGGAATTTGTAATTAGAAAGATAGTTCCCAAATTAGGTTCTTGGAAGATATTTGGATATAGGGAAACACACTTTATGTTCACGTTATCCAAACTTGTGTAACATTGTTTGCAAGAAACATGCAACAGTTGCTGAAGTCCTTAGCACAAATCCACTGAATATCTCATTTATAAGTGCTTTGTTGGGTAATAAACTACAACAATAGCACAATCATGTGGCACACATTGTGATTGTACTTACAAGTTGGTACAGACACAATAACGTGGACTTTGAATAAAAGTGGTTTATTCACATTTCATGGTGAAGTTCTTGCATCGGGTTCTAGTCAGTAATGGTATTAAGGTCACAAAGGACATTTGGCGAATGAAAACACCGGCCTTTAAAGATTAAGGTCTTTTTTCATCTTGACTAAAGATAACCCCACTAGAAGGAACCGGAATGGTAGCAAATTTTGTTGTTTTAGCAGTAACATCTCTTTTTTTTAATGTCATTATGCTAACTTTTTGTGGCGCGTTGTTGATACTGTGTTTGGTGTTATGCTTCCATTGAGCGTGGAAAATTTATTAAATAGATGGTATAAGCAAAGGGAATCAATAAAATTCACTGTTGTTGACTCATGCAGCCACACTTTCTGTTGGTCTATATAGCTAACAAGAAATGATATAGTTTTTGATAAATTTTAGTCAAAAAATATCTATAGGTTACATTCAGGGAGGCATTGGCTACACTTCTAGGACCAATTACAGAAACAGGGTGAGGAAAAAAATTGTGTTTTACAAGCTTGCCGCAAGCTGAAGTCAATGATGGCTTTTTTGCTTTCCATGGATAGCGCTTTACCTTTAGGCTTGAATTTTATTTTTTTCTTTTGTCTTCTCAGTTGTATGAGACTTTTTTGACTTCTCAGTTGTATGAGACTTTTTTGAGTGATGTAATTCGTAATAATTGGGGTATTATTCCTCCTTTCAGGGGATGAATTCCATTATCTAAAAAAAGACATGTCCTAGAGCTCGGGCGCATGTAAAATGGGAAATTTTACATTCTTGCGTCAGAAACCAAACACGGATCTATAAGAGAAAAACAATGTTGGGACGACTGATAAGCCAAAAGAACAGAGTTTGAAGAGACAAATATAAAAATGAACAATAGAACTTCCATGGTTTATCGTTTAAACTGTAGTTTAAATGACTGCTATTTTGGCATTTACACCCATTTAGTTATGTTTAATTCACTCTTACCGGAGGATGCAAAGTTCCATTTTTATTTTGTTCATCACCTGGTGTACTCATTGAAAATTTTTAAGGAGGTTTTGGAGACGTTCTAAGAGTATGTATATATATAGAGAGAGAGAGATTCAGACAGAGTTCAGACAAGTTTAGTTTTGACACTGCTACGTCTTGCTTGCCAAAAACATGAAAAAAGAAAGCCATGTCCGGGAGCTCGATCGGGTAACTGCATGCATGTACTGCAAGATGGGAGATTTTACATTATTGTTTGTGTCAAGAAACAAAAACAATGTCATTCGATGTCTGAATTGAAGACAAATTAAATAATGAAGAAATAAACCAGAAGAAGGAAAGTAGCAAGTACAATATGATACATCCCAGACTCGCGCGTTTGCTCAAAAAATATGCTATATACTACTGTCGACGAGCACCGCCAGCATGCAGCCCAAATATAATTGGGAAATGCATGCATGCATGCGTAGGTGGTGCTAGGAATTGGTTTGGTTACCCATGGATGGCGATTATTGATGGGCCGGCAAAAAGAAAAGAAAATGGAAGGACGAGAGATGGATCGAGGAACTAGTAATTAATTGAAGAGATGGGTGGATGGGTTGGGTGGATATATATATGCATGGAGGGAGGTGAGGTTTATTTGAAGCATGATGAGAGCTCCTTGAGGCCGCCCGTGGCGCTGCCCTTGGCGTTTTTGCATACGGCCATGGTCTTGTTGTTCTTGCCACTGTACTCGATGTTGACGTTATCCATGGTGATGCCAGTGCAGGGGATCTTATCGGTGCAGAGCACGGTGACGGCCTCGGGGCTGGCGGAGGTGCCGGTGATGTTCTTGAAGGTGACGTCCTTGACGGTGACCTTGGAGGCGCCGCTGGCAGTGCAGATCTTGTTGGGGCAGTACTTCATGTCGATGATGATGGGGTTGAATGCGTCCTCCATCTTGATGTTCTCGTAGTGGATCTTGGAGCAGCTGAGCACGGAGGCGGCGTCCTCGTACGCCTTGATCCGGACGCCGTTGGTGGACTTCTTGAGCGTGCAGTCCTTGACGGTGATGTCCGTGACGTCCTTCTCGTCCTTGTACCGCCCCAGGCTGCCGATGCTGATGCCGTGGCCGGGGCCGCAGGTGACGCCGGTGATGTTCACCTTGGAGGTCCCGGGGCCCATGGAGATGCAGTCGTCGCCGACGCCGATGACGGTGTTGGCGATGGTCACCCCGGACGAGTCGCCCATGTGGATGCCGTCCGTGTTGGGGCTGTCCCCGGGCGCCGTGACGGTCACGTCCTTGATCATCACGTCCTTGCACTGGAACACGTTCATGTGGAAGAACTTTGCATCTTTGATGGTGATCCCAGACACCTCCGCGTTGTTTAGGAAGTCCAGCACCAGCGAGTTGGGCAGGACCTTGCAGTCGTACTTCTTGGCGCAGGTGTTCTTGCTCCACACAGCGGGGCCCTGCCCGTCGAGCGTCCCCTTGCCGGTGATCACCAGGTTGTCCACGTGCTCTATCTCGATCCAGTTACTCTTGTACTGGCTCAGATCCGTGGACGCCAGCAGGTTGCCGTCCAGCTGGATGGTCACGTCGCCCTTGCACGGGCCTGAGAAGTTGAGTGGCCCGACGAGGAAGTCGCCCTTGGGGATTTGGATCGTCTGCTTGCCGGTGCCGTCGCACGCCGACTTCCACGCCTCCTGCACAGCCTTGGTGCTGTCCGTCTTGCCGCCGGCAGAGGCGCCCAGCTTGGTGATGTCGAACGACCCGCCAGGCCCGGACGCTTTGTCGCCGCCCTCCTTGCTGTCCTTGCCGCTCTCCTTCTCCTTGCTGTCCTTGGACGCTGCCTCCTTCCCGGCAGCGTGCGCGGCGCAGACGAGCGCCAGGAGGAACAAGGCTCTCATCGCTTTGTCTGTGCACGCCATTATTTTGTGGTATTGCTCGCTTTCGATCTTTATTTGTGTGTTATTACTCGTTGCCTGGCACAGGACCTATTTATACCTCAATACGTGCTGCTAATTAAAGTCCGAAGGGATTCATTCGTCTGCTATGTTCAGGGCATGGTCACCTTGCCTCTGCTATTTTTAGAGCCGGCTTCCCGTCCTCAAGCTCTTCATGCACGCTTTGGACCCTTCAGACATGCATGGAACCACCGTGCAAAGCGTAAATCCAATAGCAGAAGAATGAACGAACAATACCAACATTCAAACTCTACACTTGCATATACTATTTTTATCAATGCAATGTAGACCGAGCCACACATTGTTTATATATAATAACAACAATAAAGACGAAAGGCGTAATAATAATTTGGTTTACACAACTTCATCTAATTAAGGTCTAATGCATGTTCTAGTCTGTGGTGTGCCAAACTTCTTATGTAACTGATAGCTACTGTGTTGGCGTATTTAGATGTAGCCGTGAACTACCATGATGATATCTCTATCTATTTATTTAGGTTGGCATATTTATTTGAATCTGTGATGATATGTGAAGATTTGAATGGTGTCAATTTAAATTTGAATTTGCTGTCAATTTAAATTTGAATCTGGTGTCAATTTAAATTCGAATTTTGTGCTATTTAAATTTAAGTATATGTTGTTCAGTGATAGTTGACAATGGCCAATTCTTTTTTGTGTGTAAGTGGGCTAGCCTAATAATTTTTGCTACAATATAGGCTGAAATAGAAAAAAAAAACTACATAACACATGGGCCTAGTGAATAAAGGGCCACAAACATCATACTGATGACGTGGCAACTACCAGCCACGTCAAATCCAACATCATCAAATGACATAGCAGTAGATGACGTGTAATAGAATTGAGACGGTTCATTCCATCACTATTGCCCTATGCTATTTTTTTCGATGAATGAGGAGGGGTCACCCCTACTGGATTTTATTACTTGAAAGCACAAAAAACAAAATACAAGCCCATCAATCGGGTTCAGGAAACAAAAAAAAGAGAAAAGAAAATAAAAAAAGATTACATAAATGCTTGTAGCCATTGATCAATCTTCAGTTTGATATCCTGTTTGGCTCTTAGCTTAACAAAGGCCAATTCTTTCTTGAAGGTGATTTTGACTGAATGTAGAGAGTGCTGAATGTTCCTGAAAATGAGGTCATTCCTCGCTGTCCAAATTGCCCAAATCATGCAAATAATTATCTCCATGAAGAAAGGTTGTCTTAGATGAAGTTTGAAGGCTGACAAAGTCTGAAACAAGTCATCTTGAATGAGGCTTGCCAAACCTAAAAGATTCCAGCAGCTCATTGAGAAGGGACATAAAAAGAAGAGGTGTTGAAGAGATTCTTCCTGATTCAGAAAGCAGAGAACACACAGTCATAGCATTTAAGCTCCATATTTTTCCTTTTGAGAAAATCTCGAGTGCTTATTCTATCATTTAAGAGCAGCCAGAAGAAAAACTTGCGCTTAGCCTGACAATAGGAATCCCATAACCATTTGAAAGAGGCATGCACTTGTCGAGTGCCCATAAGACCGAGATATGCTTTCTTCAAAGCAAAAAGGCTATTACCCCAAATGTAAGACCAAACATCATTACCTTCAATCAAGATGGTTTGAGCTAGAATTGAAATCAAATTCTGATATTGATTGAAAGCTTGAGCTGACAGGAGGGAGGTAGAAGAGATCAACCAAATTATTTTGCTCTGAATTTTGACCAGTTCATCCATGACGAAAAAAAAAAACAATCTGTAATGGTCCATTTCGATACAACAAATGTATGACGCGGGATACATGATGTTTTTCACGATTGTCATCATAATTTAACAGTGACGCATTTTTATCTGTGAGGAAATAAAGTAAACCATCATGTATAAAGAAATTTCTTGTAGGGAGTTCTATGAAAGTTCACAATATGAAACACGTGAACTGGTGTTTGCACCTGGAGCTCCTCCAAGAAACAGGCCCTAAAAGGACATACAAGTTCAGATTTTCATTAGTCAGATGTTCAGTTAGAAGGTTAGAAGTTAGCATGCAAAAGAAAAACACAAGGGGGTAGAGAGTGAACCTGGAAAACCTTCAGCTTTACAGCTATCAAGCTGCTGAATGTAAGCCTATGGTACATTGACAAAAATTAACTGTTGCAAGTAGCTGATCCTACAGCAAGCATCAAGATCGTCACCTGAGATCTTGCTAGATAGGTAACAGGAAGTCAGAAACACATCAACATCTTGCTAGATAGGTAACAGGTTCCTCGTATTGATCTTCTACTTGCCAGGTAGTCATAACTGCAAAAAACAACATCAGCTAATTAACAACACCCAGCTAACAGGCATCATATAATACGCTGAAAGAAGAACATTTCCACCAATGATTAATTAAATTTGATGCTGAAAGAAGAAACACAAGGATGCTGCAAAATGAGCTAGGAGTTGCATCGAATAGCTATCGGGCGTCCTTTTTTCCTTAACCACGTAATGAATACTCCCTCCATCCCAAATTACAAGTTATATAAATCTTGAGGAGTCAAAGTTTTTCAAGTTTGACCAAATTTATATAATAAAATAATAATATTTATGACACCATGTAACACACGAGCGGGTAGGGTGGATTGGAGGGAGGAGGAGGAGGAGGGGGTGGCGCGCCCTTGAGGGACGGCGGCCGGCGTTGGGCGGCGGAGGTGGCGGTGCAGCGGCGAGTAGGGGCAGCGGCGGCCCACAGGAGAGGGAGGGGGAGAGAGAGAACGCTAAGAGATTGGAATAAAGGACTTTCGTCCAATTGCTTCTTAATCGCATCCGATTACAAAGCTCTAATATTTATAGTGCCAAGTGAACTCTAACGGCAAACTTTTTATCGAACACGAACTTTTCAGTTTCCTAATCTTAATTTCTTAATTGATCATAATAATAAACGTAACTCGTGGTGACGACGGCGGTGATGGCGGAAGGCAACCGCGTGGGCCCCACGCCATGCTAAAAGCCCTAATTTGGTTTTGGCTAATTGATGAAACTTAGGACTAACCCTATTGCTAAGTGTATAGCATTAGAGAAAGGGGAGGTCCAAGCCAAGGGGTGGAGTGGAGATCAAGGTGACGGTGGTGACCAAAGATGATCAAGTGCCACCCTTGGAGATGAAGGAAGAGGAGGAGCGAGATGGAATGCTAGAGGCAAAGATATATGATAGGGCATTTCCATTTCGTCGGCCGTAGGCGAGTAAAGAAGTTGACGGTCGGGTTTAGAATCGATAACCGTACTATAAGAGGGGGCGATGTCGCGTAATATCGATTATCTAAGTGCCACTAGGTGAGCAATGACTTTGCATGTGCATTAGGGACCTAGTGTGCTAACAATCTCTTGCAAAATTTATTTGAAAATGCTAACACACGTGCATAAGTGGAGAGACACTTTTATGTTGGTACATGAGGGCAAGAGTTGATGGGGTTTGGGTGTAAACCCCTTCCACTGAGCTTGCGAGGTGGGATTTGGAGGTTTTCAGAAAGCGAGCAGTCACTCAGAGGTGACTGGACACTGTCTCAGTAGGGACCGACCAGACGCGTCTGGTCTAAGCTGTGGCGTCCGGCAGTTTTTCAGGTGTGACTGGATGCTGGCAACCGGATGCTCCGGTGCCGTGGCCGGCCAGGTGAGCTGACTCAGGCGAGCAGAATAGTGCGTGCACTGGACGTAGGGAGCATCCGGTCAGGGGGGCATAGGACGCGCGTTTCTGGACCTCTCTAGACTGTGACTGGACTTGCACTGTGCGAGCATCCAGTCAAGTAGCGGACGCTGTCTGGTCGGTGTCTGATAGCGCGCGAGTCAGTTCGACCGTTGGCGTGTAACGGCTACATTTAAATGAGCATGACACGTGGACGTTTATGTTGGACAGGACGCGTCTGGTCGTCTCGATGCGCGCGTCCAGTCAGTGCGCAGTGAGCTGTTTTTGTAAGTAATAGTTGGGTGCTTTGGTGTGCGCCTATATAAGTGGTTTGGCCGGCTTGGGGGACTCTCTCTTGGAACTTTGACATACTTGACATCCCTTAAAGCTAAGCAAACCATCTCCCTCACTTTGCATGCCTCTTGATTGATCTAGAGAGTGATTGGGAGAGCTTCTAGTTCATTTGCCTTGTGATTGAGCATCTAGTGACACTAGTGAGCATTCTTGCTGCGATTGAGCTTATTACTCTTGGTGGTTGCCACCACCTAGACGGTTGGAGCAGCGAGCCGGAGTTGAGCAAGCTTGGAGATTGTTCTTGGCCACTCCGGAGATGATTGTGAGGGGTTCTTAACCTCGTCCCCACGGGAGATCGCAAAAGATACTCTAGTGGAATGCTCGTGACTTGTGTTACCCTCATCTTGTGGTGATTCTTGCGATGCTCGTTGGAGGCTTGGTGTGGTGCCAATTAACCACCGAATCCTAAGTGAGTGTGCCATCACAACGAGTAGCATGTTGGCAAGCACATGAACCTCGGTAAAAATCCGGTGTTCATTTGTGATTGATCCATCAAGATCATATTTGGATTCATTTGATTGATTGGATTATCACCTTGGGTTTTCTTTGTTGATCAAGAAGGTGATTGGTACTACATCTCGAAGGCACAGTTTGCATCCCTCGGTTCCTTCCTTGCGATTACATTCGTGCCAAGTAGCATATTAGGGTGTGTAGAGTAGTTTGATTGTTAAGGACATCTTTCTTAGTGTGTCTAGTGTATTAGAATTACTAGAATTAGATAGGTTGGCTTGCAACCCCCTCTAGGCTAGCGCAACACTTGCTTTGCCATTTAATTTACTAACCAGTTTGTTTAGTGCTTTGTAGATTTTTTTATTAGGCTATTCACCCCCTCTAGCCATTTAGGACCTTTCAAACGCGGCGCGCGGCAGACAGCCGCCGCCGCCCCACCTCTAAGGCGCCCTGCGCCGCCCCTCCCTAGGGCAGGCCATAGGGCCCACTAACTCCGACCGGGTCTTTCTTGGTGCCTCTATTGGCCCATAGACTCCATAATTTATCATCGTCTTAATTGGACACGTGACAGAACTCCTCCCTTCTCCAATCAGCGAGTCCTCACGTTGAATTTCAGTCCAAGTTGTGTGTCCTTCCATGAAGTATACCGGATCCTGTCGATCCTTTGTAGTTAATATCATCTGTGTTGTCATCTGCAATAAAGAAGAAACAATAGTGGAAGGAACCAAGATATCCATCAATAAAGTGACTAAATGGAGTGTTTGACTACATTAATTTCGGTGATTCTGACTCGTGTGCTCCTGAGATATCGATCCCCTAACCTGTAATTGGTACATCTTCTCTGGCGATGTTCAGAGAGTGTGAACTTCCTCAATATCAAACTGCCCCAAAATGTGACGACAAATCACAGCTGGTTTCCTAACTAGTGGGTAACAGTGAAAAAATTCCATACTACCATACAATAATTTGCATGATGTAAAATCATTTGGAGATAGTAGTAATTCATCCTAGTTGTTGCGGTTAATCTCAATGCCACCTACCTGAGCAAAACAGTGGGTTTTGTCATTGAAAAATCACAGTTGCCCAAGACATCCATTGGTCGATATTTGCATAGTGTACCTAGGTTGCCAACCTGGCATGACTGTCACTCTCGGTGGTGCTGCTACTGCTGCCGGTGCTCTATGCTAGTTATTTTGACAATATGTGCTTTGCTAGCCATCTGTTTGCTCCTACTGTTGTTGCCAGGCGGAGCTATCGACATCTTGGCCTAGCAGTTTCTCCTCCACAGCGTTGATCATGGGTGACTGCATGATCTCTTTGGGTTCCTGCTTGACGAAGAACCCATCCCGGCCTAGTAGGGCCATCGGGGAGGGCACATCGATTTTGCGAAGGCTGCTGTCCCCAGCGTCCGAGATCCCATTGATTCTCTTCACGATCAGGGCCAGTACGATGTTGAACGCCATCGGTCCCCTTGGTTTCCATTCTTGCTCGAAGATGTGCAGCGAGCCTCCAAATTGATGAGACGTAAATCTATCTCATTGAGATTATCTTTATCCTTGCCCCATCGTGCAATCTCCAATGCACTGAAGCGGTTGTTGATGATGTCGAGGCATAGTTTTAACTCATCCATGTGTCCATGGAAGACAGTGGTGAAGCTTTCAAGGATCGCCTTGATCTCAGCAATGGAGGTGGAATCTATGGAGTTCTCCTAGTCGTCTGATACCAGTTGTGAGACATGTAGCGGGTAGGGTGGATTGGGGCTAGTGGATTAGAGGAGAGGAGGAGGAGGAGGGGGCGCGCGCCCTTGAGGTCGACGGCCGGTGTTGGGCGGTGGAGGCAGTGGTGCGGTGACGGGCAGGGGCAGTAGTGGCGCACGAGAGAGAGAGAGAGTGCCAGGAGATTGGAATAAAAGACTTTCATCCAATTACTTCTAAATCTCATTCGATTACAATGCTCTAATATTTATAGTTCCAAGTGGACTCTAATGGGAAAGTTCTTATCAACACGAAGTTTCTAGTTTTCTAATCTTATTCCTTAATTAATTATAATAATAAAGGTAACTCGCGGCGATGATGGCGGAAGACAACCATGTGGGCCCCACGCCACGTGGAGCGCGGTAGACGGCGGCGCCAGTTAGGGCAGCCGCTCCCCAACTCCGTGGCGCCCCACGCCGCCCCCCCTAGGGGCGGGCCGTGGGGCCCACTAACACCGCTTGGTCTTCCTTGGGGCCCCTCTTGGCTCATAGATTCTATAATTTGTAACCGTCTTAATTGGGCGTGGCTGTAGGAGACAGGAGCCGCAGTCACAACCGCTACCGCTATGAATCGGGGCTCCACAAACTTGAGCTCCGGTGACACCGCCATTGCCGCTGCACACTGGGCTCCAGCGCCGTTTTTTGTGTGACGACAGAGAAAACACGGAATGAGTGGGTGGGGGATTTTGGTGTGGAAGACTGGATTCTCTCGTGTGCACAAATCCATCCACCCCTCATCTCTTAGAGACGACGACGCTATACAACGCACCCTCCATCGGCGAACGAGCCTAGGAGCAAGAGCCGGCGTCGTCGCCTCATGAGACGATGGCTTAGCCTGTCTCCACGCTCGCAAGGGCGATTTGTGTAAAAAACAAGTCATAGAGACGACTCAAATCGTCCCATTGTATGTGCCCTTAGGCAATCCCTTAGGCATTACAGGTGAGGGTGCTTGATGTTGGGCAGTGGGCGAGCGCTGGTGGGGATAAGGCTCATTCCCCTCCCTCTTCTCTCGAACTTCTCCCCATTGCAACTCCAGAACACAAAGAGAAGAATAGGTCTATCTCTCTTCCCTTCTCTCTCACTATTAAGGATGCTCCATTCAAGTAAGAGATCAAGCTCTAGTGATTGATCTTGAGAGCCTGAGCATCTCCTCCCTCTCCTCTTCCTTTCTTAGCTTGGTGCTCATTTGAGAGAAGATTTGGGAGAAATCCTAGTGTGTGTACATTTGAGATTGCATATTTTGGTGGCACTAGGTGATTCTTGTGATTGAGGATTTTTTTATTACTCTTGATGATTGCCATCACTTAGACGGTTGGTGATTTTTAGTGATTGGTGAGGAAATTTGGTAATTGTGAGGTGTTCTTGTGTCTTTTCCATGGGAGATCACAAATGGCAACTCTAGTAGATTGCTCGTAGCTTGTGGATCCCATCTTGTATTGGTTATGCGGTACCTGATTGTAGGTTAGGTGTGCGAAGCCTATTAATGCATGAACCTCCAAGTGGATGAATTGATACAACAGGGACTACCCTGTCTGCAAGCAAGTGAACCTTCTAAGAAAAATATTGTGATGTGTTGTCTTTGTGGAATTCATTAGATTTCATTGATATATTGTGATTGCTTCATTATCTCTTGCCGCGACGGTTACATAACATAACTTAAAGAAGACAAAAGTTAGATGTATAAGATGGTTATCTAACATGGTATGATAAACAAGAAACTAAATATAATAAGTTAAGTTAGGTACGGTACACATGACAACACAGTACACATGACAACACAAGTTAAGAAGCAGAACTGATTACATAATAACCTCATAAATAGAACAAATTATGGATTTTGATTATTGTTCGGTGGATCTGCCAAATTATAATAGAGTGTCATCGGCTATCTAAATCTAATAGGGTGGATGTCGAATAACTACTACATGCATGTATAGTGTTGGCCTACTTGACAAAGCTATTAAATCGCATTTGGTAGCTAGGGCACTGGACAATGACGCCCAAACAAGAAGTCACATAGGATGTTATTAGCAAATGTTGCTTATTACCTATATATGTCACTAGTTATCTAGTAATGATGCCAAAGCATAGAGCTTAATTAGATGAAGTTGTGTAAACCAAATTATTATTACGCCTTTCGTCTTTATTGTTGTTATTATATATAAACACTGTGTGGCTCGGTCTACATTGCATTGATAAAAATAGTATATGCAAGTGTAGAGTTTGAATGTTGGTATTGTTCGTTCATTCTTCTGCTATTGGATTTACGCTTTGCACGGTGGTTCCATGCATGTCTGAAGGGTCCAATGCGTGCATGAAGAGCTTGAGGACGGGAAGCCGGCTCTAAAAATAGCAGAGGCAAGGTGACCATGCCCTGAACATAGCAGACGAATGAATCCCTTCGGACTTTAATTAGCAGCACGTATTGAGGTATAAATAGGTCCTGTGCCAGGCAACGAGTAATAACACACAAATAAAGATCGAAAGCGAGCAATACCACAAAATAATGGCGTGCACAGACAAAGCGATGAGAGCCTTGTTCCTCCTGGCGCTCGTCTGCGCCGCGCACGCTGCCGGGAAGGAGGCAGCGTCCAAGGACAGCAAGGAGAAGGAGAGCGGCAAGGACAGCAAGGAGGGCGGCGACAAAGCGTCCGGGCCTGGCGGGTCGTTCGACATCACCAAGCTGGGCGCCTCTGCCGGCGGCAAGACGGACAGCACCAAGGCTGTGCAGGAGGCGTGGAAGTCGGCGTGCGACGGCACCGGCAAGCAGACGATCCAAATCCCCAAGGGCGACTTCCTCGTCGGGCCACTCAACTTCTCAGGCCCGTGCAAGGGCGACGTGACCATCCAGCTGGACGGCAACCTGCTGGCGTCCACGGATCTGAGCCAGTACAAGAGTAACTGGATCGAGATAGAGCACGTGGACAACCTGGTGATCACCGGCAAGGGGACGCTCGACGGGCAGGGCCCCGCTGTGTGGAGCAAGAACACCTGCGCCAAGAAGTACGACTGCAAGGTCCTGCCCAACTCGCTGGTGCTGGACTTCCTAAACAACGCGGAGGTGTCTGGGATCACCATCAAAGATGCAAAGTTCTTCCACATGAACGTGTTCCAGTGCAAGGACGTGATGATCAAGGACGTGACCGTCACGGCGCCCGGGGACAGCCCCAACACGGACGGCATCCACATGGGCGACTCGTCCGGGGTGACCATCGCCAACACCGTCATCGGCGTCGGCGACGACTGCATCTCCATGGGCCCCGGGACCTCCAAGGTGAACATCACCGGCGTCACCTGCGGCCCCGGCCACGGCATCAGCATCGGCAGCCTGGGGCGGTACAAGGACGAGAAGGACGTCACGGACATCACCGTCAAGGACTGCACGCTCAAGAAGTCCACCAACGGCGTCCGGATCAAGGCGTACGAGGACGCCGCCTCCGTGCTCAGCTGCTCCAAGATCCACTACGAGAACATCAAGATGGAGGACGCATTCAACCCCATCATCATCGACATGAAGTACTGCCCCAACAAGATCTGCACTGCCAGCGGCGCCTCCAAGGTCACCGTCAAGGACGTCACCTTCAAGAACATCACCGGCACCTCCGCCAGCCCCGAGGCCGTCACCGTGCTCTGCACCGATAAGATCCCCTGCACTGGCATCACCATGGATAACGTCAACATCGAGTACAGTGGCAAGAACAACAAGACCATGGCCGTATGCAAAAACGCCAAGGGCAGCGCCACGGGCGGCCTCAAGGAGCTCTCATCATGCTTCAAATAAACCTCACCTCCCTCCATGCATATATATATCCACCCAACCCATCCACCCATCTCTTCAATTAATTACTAGTTCCTCGATCCATCTCTCGTCCTTCCATTTTCTTTTCTTTTTGCCGGCCCATCAATAATCGCCATCCATGGGTAACCAAACCAATTCCTAGCACCACCTACGCATGCATGCATGCATTTCCCAATTATATTTGGGCTGCATGCTGGCGGTGCTCGTCGACAGTAGTATATAGCATATTTTTTGAGCAAACGCGCAAGTCTGGGATGTATCATATTGTACTTGCTACTTTCCTTCTTCTGGTTTATTTCTTCATTATTTAATTTGTCTTCAATTCAGACATCGAATGACATTGTTTTTGTTTCTTGACACAAACAATAATGTAAAATCTCCCATCTTGCAGTACATGCATGCAGTTACCTGAGCTCCCGGACATGGCATTCTTTTTTCATGTTTTTGGAAAGCAAGACGTAGCAGTGTCAAAACTAAACTTGTCTAAATCTCTCTCTCTCTCTCTCTCTCTCTCTCTCTCTCTCTCTCTCTCTCTCTCTCTCTCTCTCTCTCTATACACACACACACACACACACACACACACACACACACACACACACATACTCTTAGAACATCTCCAATACCTCCTTAAAAATTTTCGGTAAGTCAATGAGTACACCAGGTGATGAACAAAATAAAAATGGAACTTTACATCCCCCGGTAGTTCTTAATAATTAGAGGAATTTTTTAAAACACATCCGTTGACACGTTTTATTTTCATTAAGAGGATAATTAGAGGATCTGTAGGACTTTATAATTTGCTTGCTAAACCAGTGACAAATTAATAAAATAAGTAGCAACCTCCCATTTATTTATCCCTAGTTTTCTAATATGAACGTCCTAAAAAGACCACATATTGTTTTTTGCAGTAATTCCATCCCAATTCCAGCTCCACGCGAAGTTCTGTCACTCCGTCTTGCGTTAGCAGGCACTATCGACGACCCGAGCATTGCCGTCCCTCCCCGCCGTACGTCAGCCCAAGCCCCCAACCCAGAGGCAACATACGTCACCTCCAGGCCAACAAGCAGCCGCAGACCAACAGGCAGGCAGCAACAGTAGAAGGGAGCACCCAGGTGAATATATCGTGTTGAAAGTTAATTAGGAGTTGGAGGGGAGATTTAGCAAGTTGTTTTTACTAAGTTGTCGATCGGAG
>JADLZL010000187.1:0-11938 GCA_015844335.1 Chrysopogon serrulatus | reverse complement strand
TTTGTTTGAGAAAGAATCTTCGCCCGGTTGAGCCTTCATAACTCAAATCTTTGTAAGCTTACCCAGCAGGACCTACTGATGTCGGGGGAAATTGTGGCGAGAACCTTCTAAATTATATGGCCCACAAGCACCGACATTGTCCCTAAGACCTCTGTCGGCCGTAATTGTGCACCACATAATCTAGAATGTTCCGTCGGGTGAATCCCGATAAACCACGATCACTCCGGGATCGATACTTACGAGAGACATCACGGTATTACAACAGTTTTCATATACAAATACCGGAGTAGCGGAAGACTTACAATAACTTAATTTACAAACCTTTTATAAAACTTATACAAACCCAGTGTTATTATTACAAACCAGGCGGAAGTATCATTATATAACTTTATTACAGATCACACAACCAAAGTGCCCCGCCCGAGGGCCACTCAATTCACTCTTCATCGGTTACTTCTTCGACAACCGTCATGCAACAAGGGCCGTAGCACTCTTGTCCATGCGGTTCACCCGCAATGGGGTTGAACAAACCCCGAGTACAAAAAGTACTCCATAAGACTTACCCGACCAAAAAGTGGGAGAAGACTCGGGAATGCTTTGGCTAATAGGAATCAAGGGGAGGCTTTAGCAAGATCAAAAGACACCCTTTTGCGAAAAGAGACTAAGCCAATCCTTACTTTAACAATCACTTATCAAACCTATGCCGGATTCAAAACTCTCATTCTCGGACTTTCATTATTACTACGATGCGGGACTCGGATCACGGCTCCCATATCGTGGAGCACACGACGATTCGAATCGCTTTATATACCCAAATTGGGGCTTCCTAGCCACACGATGTATGTAGGACTCCACATCTTACATACATCAACTCAACGCTTAGATTTCTCCATACTAGAACGGGTGCACGAGTACACCACCTCACTACGGCCGCTCGGTCACTTGGTGCGCATCGTAGGATGGGTACACGCTACTATCCGTTCTAGTAACGAATAGTCCAAGTGGAGCTTACCATCATTAGCATGCGACTAGTACTATCCAATAACCTCATGATCCCAGCGCCAAACAACGGACGGTCCTTAACCGACACAAGTGGGCGACACTACATCGGGGGCAATAGCCCCTCCCGATGCAAGTCACTCCACCGACGTCTCGAGTTACTCATCATCATGTTCTTGTTATATACCATTGACCCCGTCGAACAAGGATAAACAACAAGCAACATCGGGGTTTTAAATAAATTCCCTTCGGGGAGTATTGTTATCACCTTTTGAAAACAATTTATCAAAACCTACACTAGTAGCACGACTAAAAGCGCAACTAAGCATTTCGAAATCAAAACAGGTGTGCAGGGTAATGTAACAAGGTACGGTAAATGCATCAAAGTAGGATAGCACACAACTCCTACACCTAATGCATTGTATCATCACATGAAAATCATAAAAGCTTTCGAAAATACAAGGACGGGTTTGAATGCATCCGGGGCTTGCCTTGGGGCTCGAAGAAGTGAGGCTCAGCTACCCAATCACCGAGATCAGATCCAACCTCTTCGGAAACCTGAGACGGCTCGACTCCCTCCTCAGACTCGACGGCTACACGATACAGATGCATGATTACAATGCAGTAAACAAAAGAGCATGCGATAATGATGCAATGATTATTAGTTGATCTTGAGTACAACTTTCCTTCACGGCAACCTTGCACTAAGAAGGTATAACTAGCGTCGACGACGACGGACTAGCGATACGCAATCAACATGAAATGCCGAAGGTCATTAGGGTTAATGACCTAGGGTCATCACTCAATCCCAAAATCAAGCAACCCTAATGGTGATTAGAGGTGATTACTAATTTATTGACCATTTTACAGTCGTTGAAAGCCACTAATTAACTTGCTAATTGGGAATTAACTTAACCCTAATCAATTAAAGAATTACTAATTAAACATGATTAATTAAGGAATTAATTAAGCCTAATACAAAACTTAACCAAAACAGGATCAAACTTCATAATTAAGATCATCATCACCTAATTAGCATACAAAACAAAATTCATAATTTTTGGACTTATATTTTATTTATTAAAAATCATTGAAATTGCATTTATTAATTAAAGAAGCAAATTAAAGCATAATTAAATTTTATTGAAAACTCAGAGTTAGTATTTTTCTGGTGTAGAGCACAACACAGAGAGCACATACATATTTTTCTTACATTTTTGTCTGCCCAAAATAAATTAATACAAAAAGATGAAATACACCCTTTTAAAATACAAAAAGAAAAACAAAAACTTCATCCTCCATACATTATGCGCCCAGGCCCGCCCGCCAAAGACAGCGCCTGCCCGCCAGCGCCCCCCCGCTCTCCCTCTCTCCTTCTCTACGGCTCGGCAGGTTGACCCACTGTCGGCGGCTCCCTTCCTCCTCCCTCTTCTTCTTTCTCGCGCGCCGCGATAACGCCGGGCGGCGGCCGTCGGCGTTTTACGCTAACGGCAACGCCTCGACGAAATCGGCTGCACCGGCGAACTCCTTTCACCAAACCGTACCCTACGGTCTATTACACGACCCGTTTGCTCACGGGAGCGCCGCCACGGCGGCGACTCGGCGGCTTCCCGGCGCCGCGGATCCGCGGCCAGGCTCACCGAGACTCCTCCGCAAAAATCGAGCACGGCAACAACCCGGCATCCCCACACGAACTTGGAACGACACGAATACGACTCAACGCCTCACCGAGCACGCACGCCTGGCGGCGAGCGGCGGCTTCGGGTACTCCGGCGGCCAACACTTTGTTCGGATAAACGGCGGCATGCTAGACACAACCAACACCTGGATCAACTTAGGGGCTCACCGCGACTTCAAAACAAAGGCGGGGCGATCTCGAGATGAGCGGAGAGTGGCAGCGGCGGTGGCGGCGGCTCCGACGTCAGACCCGGCGGCAAGGTGGCGTCTCGGCGGCTCGGTGCTTGGGCTGCGAAACAAAGGAGCCGATAGCAATCAGTGGAGCAAGACGGGGATAGTGGACCAATCGGTGGAGCTTGCGGCCTTCGGTGGAGCGCGAACTGCGGCGTTTTACGGCGGCGCAGCGAACGGAGAGGAGGAAGATGACCCGTGTGCACGACTCGACGATGCCGAGCTCGGTTGGATTCGAAGGGTGCGCAAGAATGTTGCGGAGCTGCTGGCAAACACAATTGGACGGCGATGGTGCGTGGAGCGAGAATTGCGAGCGGAGCAAATGGTGGCGGCGTCGGTGATGAAAGAGGAAAAAGAAGAACGCGGCGGCGGCCGTGGTTTATATAGGGCAAGTGATGGCCGTCGAGTTAGCCGGCACCTTCGCGACGGCCGTGCGCTGGTTGGTGGCGCGTGAAATGCGGGAAGAGCCGAGAACGGCCACGGTGACCGGCGGTGAGTCGGCCCGGCATGGGCAGCCGGCGAGGTGGCATGCCCCCCCGTGCAACAACGTAGCGAGGGACACCTATTTGTTTCCATTTTCAAAATTAATCCCAAAAATTGTACTGTACACAAAAAAATCTCCCAAAATATCAATTGTGCAATTTCTCATGCTCTACAACTTTGATTAAAGGAGTTTGGTCAGAATCAAATTAGTTTTTGAATTTGAAATTCGAGTTTGAAAAGGGAGACAAACCCTAACTTTTGGGATTCAAAATTACTTTCAAATTTTGAATAAAAGATGAAAATCTCCAAAAATAAAAGTTGTTCCATTTCCCAAGATCTACAACTTTCATTTAGGAAGCTTTTCATGAAATCAAATAATTTTTTTGAATTAGAGTTTAAAACTCAAAGGAGGGCAATTTCAATTCAAACTACTTTTGAAATTACTTCAAATTTTATTCAAAAACTTGAAAAACTTTATATACCAAAGTTGTAGAGCTCAAAGGGATGCACAAACTGTATTTTTAGAGTTTTCCCAAATTTTGAATATTTTGAGGTGAAATGGTAAAGGGGCAAAAACACTTTGAAAATCTCCCTTTTTTGAAAGGTTTTGAAATTGAATTCTTGGGCAAATAATTAGTGATGTTGTGACACTTTTCAAACTCAACCAATGGCACTCTTTCAAAGTACAAACTTCATACTTTGAAATGGTGCCAATGGTTAGCAATCTTTATTTAGAAAATTTATTAAAATTAGCTCATCAAATTTGAAAATGATATTCAATTCCCAACACTTAGCCTCTCAAGCTAGGGTTTGGGATTTGAATTCAAATTCAAATTTGATTCTTTCTTACACCTCATTTGACTTGTAAAACATGTTTGGGGTGGGAGTTAGGGTTAGCCAAACACTTGCAAACATCAAGGTTGGTTTTAGTTGATTATTTTTATAACAAAAATTAAAATTGTGAATGGAATTTAAATATCAACACATACACATGTGACATAGAAAAGCTCAAATCAAACCCTAGAATTTTAAACTCATTTTAAATGTTCGATTTAGGGTTCTCTAATCATGGATGCTTATGCAATGATGATGATGACATGGCAGGTTTTTGGTTAACGTAACACCGGTGTTCTGAGAAATCAAACGACTTCTAAATAATAGATAAACCAACCCGTGAGGGGCGACAGGTAAGTCCCCGGCCCCCCCCACCGTCGGGCGCCACTCGGCGGGCGGCCACCCCCAACCCGGCCTCACGCCTCCGCGGACTCCCCCACCTCCCGGATCGCTTCCCCACCCTCCCCACACCTCCCTTGCCGCGCCACGCCTTAGCCTCAAGCTCCCTCTCCCCCGTCAACCACCGCCCGCCTTTGTTCGACCGCGGGCCCCTCCCGTTCCCTCCGCCGTTCCGCGTGGCGTCGCGCCTCACCAACCGCCTCCGCCCCACCCTCGCCCCCGTCCTCCGCCAGCGGGATGGCGCCACCGTCGTCGATTCGGTTCCCAGCGGCCTCCCGGCGGCCCGGGGATCAGACGGGTAGGGCCCTCGCCCGGCCGTGCCCTTTGTCCACTGCGCCCGCGGTGCCCCCAAAGCAGCCCGGTGGGAGGGCGGCGCCCTCGCAGAGCTACTCAGGCGGGGAAGGCGACCTCCTCGGCCGGAATCAGCCGCATCGCCTCGCGCGCGCGCCTCTCCATCGGCACTCAGGGCCCGGCGAGCGGGTACCTCCACACATGCGCGCCCGCGGGAGGCGCCGAGGCGGCGCGGCCACGGGGTCACTGAGTGTGGCCCAGCCGGCCCACGCCGCTAGCCGCGCGCCCGGCTTGTAGTCGGCCCGCGTAGCCCGTGGCCGTCGTCAGCCGGTATGTTGGCGGGGATGCGTCTTCCCGCTGCGGGCGGCGACCGGTGCCTCCTCGCGGGAGAGTCGGCCCAGCGGTTGGGACCATGGGATGGGCCTCGCCGCCCGGGGAGGGAGGCTGGCGGCTCGTCTTGAGCACGGCCGCATGGCCCAGGGAGGCGTCGTCAGCCACGCCAATGCGGAGCTCGGCACCGGGGCCAGAGGCCGGCGTCGCGAGGGCGTTGGGCCGTCTCAAGCGCCTCGTTAGCATATCGTAGCCACTGCGCCGGCCGTAAGCGTTGCTTCAAGCTAGCGAGAACGGCCACCAGCCGCGGCTAATGGCCCGGCGAGCACCTGCCGGGCGCCCGGGACCGGGGCGATCGGGCGCTTCGGTGCGCCCGCGCGGCCGGCGGCGGCGGCCGCCCTTGAGCCGCCAGGGCGGAGGGCCGGCGCTTCATTCCCGCGGCGCCCGGCGCAGCGGGACCTGCCCAAAGGGCGGCCCGAGGCCCTTCCGTCAGCCACACTCCCAGGCCGCGGCCCCCGGGCGCCCACGGGCGGGCGCCCTCCCCGGCCACCGGACTCGGACGCCGGCGATCCGTCGGCACGCGAACCCGCCCCGGCGCTGCGCGTCGGCGAGAGAGTGTTGGCGCTACCTGCGCGGCGCGGGCGTCGACTCCGCCGAGCCCACCTCACGCTTCCGCGGTGGTCGTCGGACTTCGGCTGCGGGTCCACAGGCGTGCGGCTTCGAGGGCACGCGCCCAGCCATCGCCGTGGGCCGCCACAGGCTACGGCCGGGAGGAGGTCATCCTACGTCACTTCTACCCCGAGAACTTCATCGTCCTCTGCGGATCTCAAGCAACCAAGGACCGGATCCTCGCGGCCTCGCCCCTGCCGATGGGATCCACGGCACTGGTGATGCGGCCGTGGTCCCGTTTCAGGCACGCCGAGACCTCACCCCTCCGCTACCAGGTCAACATCGTGCTCGAGGGCATTCCACCGCACGCCTGGAGGGAGGATACAGCCGCCAAGATTCTCACGCCTTCCTGCTGGATCCAGGATGTCGACGTCACCACGGCGGGCGGAGACGACCTCTCCACCTTCAAGGTCATGGCCTGGACGGCGCACCCATCCTACATCCCACTTATTTGCTGGCTCGGGGTGGCCGAGAACGAGCCCCCGGTTCACCTGTTTGTAGGACAGCAGGCGCCATCAACATACCTGATGGAGAAGCGCGTGCTCGCGTACGAGGTGCTCATCCACCTCAAGTCGGTGGTGGACTTCAACGACTCTCGGCCCCCTCCTCCCTGGCGGTGCGCCGTCGTCCCCGGAGGCACCCGGTATGGCGGCACCGGGGGAGACGGTGATTTGCCCGGAGGCCACTACCCCGTGGTGGCATCGGCCCCGGATGCACACCTTCACATGCACCCGTGGGGTGCAGGTAGCGGCAACGACGCAAAGAGTGTGGGGGCGCTGGCTGGCGGACGAGGGCGATCTAAGCCACGGCCGTCTCCTCACGGCCAACGACGCCTCACGCACGCCAACGTCGAAGGGACCCTGCTCGAAGCAACCACACGGCCGCACCATCGATGCGATCTTTGGCGGGACCTTGATCACGCAGCCGCTAACCCGGCGGGGCGGAATCACCGCTTTCGGCCGTGGTGGCAGCGCCGCAAGCAAAGAATACCGCCCGGGCCGGCCCGACCCGGGCCGTGAGTCCACCTCCGCCCGGCGTAGGCAGTCCGGCGCCCCCAAGAAGAGCCCATCGCCGCGAGGCCCAGCCAGCTCGTGCGCCGGCGCCCCACCACACCATTTGAGGCGTCGCCCCCAAGCCACCGGGGCGCGCCCGGGTGGGAGGCGACCAACCCCACCCGTCGTCACGCAGCAACCGACCGGGATGCGCCATCGACGCCGGAGCGCCTCCGCCGCGGTCCGGCACAGGAGGACCGCGGGAATGATGCGTGCCGGGCGGCTCCACACCTACCTTGATGCGCGGCCACGGATGGAGCCCTCCGCCCCGGCGGACCATCGGGCGCCGGGGCGGCGAGGCTCACCCCGACCCCACCCGCCGAGAACACCACGGGCGCGGAACGGTCCACCCGCCAGGACACGACGTTGCGGCCGTCCCTCCCCACGCCCGTCCGTGAAACCCCGCACCGGCGACGCCGGGCCTCGGTGATGACCGTGCGATGGCAACCAACGCTGTGATCAATCGCCGCCCGGCCGCCACCCCTACGGCCGGCAATCGGGATCTTTGACCCAGCCCGCCCGACAGACAACAATGGCGGCGGTGGCGGACTGCGGGAGAGTGATGGACATGGGCGGCCACCGCGTCACCCGCCGTGCCACGCGGCGTGGGGGGCGGATCCCCACCCCGGGTTTGAGTCGAGAGCCTACGGACTCTCCTCGCCGGCGGATGGGCGCGGGGGGCACCCAGCCCCCCGTTCGGCGAGCAGCCAGGCGACACGAAGGGACACCGCTGCTTGATCCGGCCGTCTTGCGGTGACCGGGATCTCCGCCAGCATGCGGGGTCGGGTGCCATCGCGGGGCCAGCACGGAGGGGGCACCGCGGCCGAACGAGCACGCCGGCACCAACACCGGCCCAAAACCATCACCGGCCAGACTCTGCTTTGCAGCCAGGGGGACATCCGGGAGTCCCGAGGGCCGTCGGCCTTAATCAGCCCAAATGCTGAGAAGGACTGACAGTAGCATCTGCTGCCAAAGAGGCCACGCCAATTGCTTCCTCAATCGTCGGAAGACACCTCGGTGCGGCCGCCAACCCGAGTCGGAGAATCGCGGCAGTGCTTGTCCAAGGTGCCTGCATCCAAGCGAGGCGAGATCCTCGTCATGAAGCGCCTAGGCTACCTCAACAGCAGCGGGAAGCCCGATTCGACGGTGAGGAAGGCGTACGACAGCATATTCAGCGACAAGCTATCGGCGTCGCCGCGGGAGGCCATGCGGGTGCTCTTTCCACGACCTGCCCGACCCAGCCCGGCGGAGGGGGGACGGGCGCCGCGACAGCGCCTAGACGTCCGCCTGTCCAAGGTTGTCTAGGGTTATGGATAATACAACCATCCTGTCTTTGGACGCAGCGCTGCCTCAACTCCGGAGCGTCGGGACAACGTTCGTACCCTAGTCCAGGAAGAGCGGCCACAGATTGTATGCATTGTTGAAACTAAGCTTAACTCTGTACCCCAGAACCTCGTATTCTCCTTGCTTGGCATAAGCTTTGTCGACTTCGCGTTTGTCCCGACCGGCTGAACGCGGTGGCGGTATCCTTGTCGCCCGGTCGGGGGCGGGGCGTCGGCCTTTCCGACCCACACGTTGGGTGCTACTCGGTGATTTGCTAGTGACCACGGGGTCCGCACGACGCGTCGTGCGTTCACGGTGGTCGTCGGTGGTCTACGGACCCTGAGCGATGCCGACAAGGAGTTGTTTCGGAAGAGCTTCATGCGGCCGTCGGGGCCGCCCGCCGGGACCGTGGGCGTCATCGGTGACTTCAATCTTATCCTGAGCGACGCGGACAAGAACAACGACCGGATCGACAGGGCGTGCGTCGCGTAGATTCGAAAAGCCGTCACCGAGCTAGAGCTGCTCGATCTACACCTGCACGGGCGTTTATACACTTGGAGCAACGAGCGCAGATCGCCCACCCTGGTGAGGCTTGATCGCGCCTTAGTTTCGCTCCAGTGGGAGGACATGTTTAGAGACTGCCACCTTCAGGCACTTGGGACGGACGCCTCGGACCATTGCCCCCTCCTTCTTCACACTAACATGTCCATCCACCATAAACCCCAGTTCCACTTTGAGGCCTTCTGGCCACGAACTGAGGGGTTCCAGGAGGCCCTCTTGAGGGGATGGAGATGTGCCGAAACCATAGCAAACCCACTCATGAGATTAGACGGCCTGCTGCGAAACTTAAAGAAAGAGCTCTAGGCTTGGGCGGCGACAACGATCTGCAACATCAACGAGCAGCTTCTCATGGCAAGAGAGCTAGTCCTGAGATTGGACCAGGCAAGTGACCGACGTGAGCTTTCCGACGAGGAGGTCGACTTGCGAAAGTCCCTCAAGTTGAAGTGCCTCGGTCTGTCGTCTCTGCAACGCACGATAGCAAGGCAGCGTGCAAGGATAAGACACTTGGCTGAAGGGGACGCCAACACAAAATACTTCCACCTCCTGGCACGAGGGTGCAGGCGGCGCAACTCCATCAGAAAGTTAAAAGAGGCGAACGGCAACACGTGCTCCACACACGATGAGATGGAGCGCCTCATCAACCACCACTTCTGCAGCGTTTTTGGGCAGCCCGGGCCAGGCTCATACTCCCTAGATTTCGAGCGCCTGGGAATACTAACGCATGACCTGACCAGACTTGACGTCCCCTTCACCGAGGAGGAGATCCACGCTGGCAAGCAGGACACGCCGTCCGACAGAGCCCCTGGTCCGGACGGATTCACCGGGGCTTTCTACAAAGCAGCATGGCCCGTCATCAAGGAAGACATCGTGGCAGCCGTCAACTCCCTCTTCTTTGGCGACAGTGCGGAGTTCCACAGGCTAAACAACGCATACGTCATCCTGCTGCCTAAGCGACCGGACGCTTGTTCCTAGGGCGACTACCGCCCCATTACCATGATACGATTTGGCAAAGTCAAGCGTCCCAAGCTCTTGGCCAGCCAGACTCGCCCGAGGTTGAATGAGCTCATATCCGCAAACCCAAAACGCGTTCATCCGGGTCGAACAATCCATGACAATTTCAAGTTCGTCCAGAGCGCCGGTGCACCTCGAAAAGAAGAAAATCCCCAAAGTTTTCTTTGAAGCTTCGACATCTCCAAAGCCTTTGACACGATCGCTTGGACCTTCCTACACGAACTATGGAGGCACTCGGATTCAAAGAACTCTGGCGGACGTGGGTTGCGACCCTCCCGTCGTCGGCGGCCTCGGGATCCTCTGAGCGGCCGCCCAGAGCTCCCATCAAACACTGCGAGGGGTACGACAGGGGGGACTCACTTTCCCCCATGTTGTTTATCATTGCCATGGAGGTCCTCAGCAGGCTATTCGAGATAGCACAGTCAGAGGGGGTACTCCGCCCAATGGGAACGGACGCGATCAAGCACTTCTGCGATATCTACCCGATGACGCAATCCTTTTCATTGACCCGCACGTGAGCGACGCAGAGGCGGTCTTAGGGATCCTCGACATGTTCGGCACCGCCTCGGGCCTACGAACCAACCTCGCCAAATGCTCTATCAGCCTAGTCTACGGCGACCCCGAGGTCTTACCCCAGCTGCAAGCAACCTTGGGGTGCGCAATTGCGGATATGCCCATCCCCTACCTGGGTCTACCCCTCAGCACAAAGAGGATACCGAAGGCGCACATCCGGGCAACCGTGGACAAGGTGGCGGCGCGGCTACCAGCTTGTCACGGTCAGCTCATGGCTAGAAGTGGTCGCGTGATCTGGATACGGTCGGTGCTCGCGGCAATACCAATTTACTCCCTCATCGCAGACGGCCTACCAGCCTGGGCCCGGAAGGAAATCGACGCCATTTGCCGCCGCTTCCTGTGGACAGGCAAAGATAGGTCTACCCGGGGAAAATGCATGGTGGCCTGGCCCACTGTATGCCGGCCAAAGGAGATCGGGGGCTTGGGCATCCCAGACCTAAGGCTCACCGAGATCGCGCTGCAGACACGTTGGCTGTGGTTACGAGAGACAGACAAAAATAGGGCCTGGGCATCCCTACCTACGGCGGTCGACGAGGATGTCCGAGCCTTCTTCACGGCGTCAACCTTCACGATCATCGGCGACGGTCGGAAGGCACTTTTTTGGACGTCTCGATGGCTACGCGGGAACTCCATCCAGCAAATGGCGCCTACACTATTCTCCTACTGTCCTACATCAGCAAAAGGAACGTCAGGTCGACGACGGTGCGACAAGCCATCCACGACCACACATGGGCATCGCAAATCCAGGGGGGACTGCCTACCCACGGGATCGTCGAGTACTTGAGGATTTGGGACCTCGTACACGACACCGTCTTCAGCGACACCGAGGACCGACTCATCTGGAAATGGACGTCCGACGGAGTGTACTCCTCGAAATCAGCGTACCGTGCCTTACACCTTCCGGCATACCCCGTAGCCGACTTCGAGCGCGTTTGGGCCACGTGGGCGCCGCTACGCGTCAAGATCTTCCTATGGCTAGCCCTACGACGAAGGCACTGGACGGCGGACAGGAGGCAGCGGCACGGACTCGACTCCGCGGACAACTGCTACTTGTGCGACCAAGAACCGGAGACGATCGACCACGTCATCTCATCATGCTCATACTCGAGACAAGTGTGGTTCACCATGCTGGTGGTCCTAAGGGCGCCAACGAACATTGCAGACTTCAGAACGATGGACGAGTGGTGGAACTCCTGGCGCCTACGATGGACGGGTGACAAGAGGTTGGGCGCAGATACCTTATTCGCCTTTAACAAATGTGAACTATGGAAGGAAAGAAACGCCCGATGCTTGAGAGGATCATCCTCGTCCGTGGCGCAGACTCCTCGATACCATCAAGGCCACCGTAGACCAATGGGTCCTCGGCGGGGCGGCCAAGCTACGTTGTTTACTTAGCGAGTAATAGGTGCACGGCCGAGCGTGAGGGGTTAAACTTTTTACGTAAACAATTTAAACCCTCACGCAAATGTAAAAAACCTCCAGTAAAAACTCTCCTTCTTAAATGC
>JADLZL010000186.1:0-45144 GCA_015844335.1 Chrysopogon serrulatus | reverse complement strand
TTTCTTCCTGATCCACGTAGAAACATTTCTTGATGCGTAACGTTCAGAGTGGATTCTGCCAGATCTAGAAAGGAAATGAACTGATTCTTTCGTCCAAGCGCACCCGCGCAGCTATGAGATAGAGCAAAACCGAGGCGAAAATTCTTGAACTTCAAATGAGCCCTTTGTGTTGCGGTTCGTTCACAACAGAAAGTTAAAGAAAATGAAAAAAAAAACCTTATATATAATGAGTTAATAGTTCAGCAGACCGGCCTGGCGGCTATAATCTCTACAACCTAAAAAGAATAAACAATGGACAATTAGTGGTGCGATTAGCGCTTGGGGTCGTCGGCCTGCCGGCTTGCGATACGCTCGCCTCGCTTCGCATGCAATTGAAGGTAGTCAGTCACGTCACGCGAGGCAATTGAAATGGAAACCGGCAAATCCTTCTTTCCTTCTTTAATTAATCAATCACGTCCTGCACCACGCACGTCCTGCACCACGTCCTGCACCACGTCCGGCAATCACGCAAGGCAGCAAATCACGCTCTTCTTTCCTCATCACCTCGCCTGACAAATCACACGCTCTTCTTTCCTTATCACCTCGCCTGACAAATAACGCGCATGCTCATCATCGTCGTGCAGGAGAGGCGCCCGGCCTGCTCACCGTCGAGGACGCCGCTCTGCTTCCGCATCCCGCCCTGCTCAGCTACCGAAACAAGTGCTAGGCATCCAGGTTACCGCTGCGAGGAGATCGCCACCGCCGCCGCCGTTGCGAGGAGTACAACCCGTCGCCGTGTCCCCTGCCATCAACCGCCGCCCAAAGTTCGTGCCGATCAAGGAGCCTGCTACAGGACGGTGACGGCGATTGCGGCGATCGTCACACTCATCACCACGAATAGCCGGCCCGGCCACGGCGAGCGCACGCCGAAGGTAGGCCAGGACGGCCGCCGACACCCGCTTGGCCATTGTGGATACTGGACGCCGGACGTGGCGATCAGGCATCACAGACCATCGTTAACACCCGCCATCCATTCCAGTGCTGCGCTCATCGACCTACTGTACATGAACCAACGATTGAGGTTTGTTTTCCCATCACGCCTACTGTTCATGTACCAGCAATGGATTCGGAAGTAAAGCCGTTACTGTTGCTGTTCACGACCCTAACTGATCTTTTTGAGTGATTGTATTCCCTTCATAACCTCTTTCTGCTATCGGTTGGTTGCAATTTGCAATGTTTGAAAATTGAATTCCAATTAGCAGTAGATATAAATTGAATTTCATGGCTGCTTAATGTAATGATGTGCTGATAACATTATCGATTATGGAGTTTGCACGGTTCTGTTGGTCATATGTCCATGTCGTGCTGATCTAACAGTTCTTTTTAAACTGAATTATTTATTTTTTTGTTAGAGATATTCAGTAATCTGAGATTTTTGTCAAGAGTAGTTCTATAAGATTTTTGTCACAACATAGTATCTTCGGGCTTACTGGCTTAGGTGCTTTCAACTTTTGATGACAAGGTATCACATTCATAAAATGGTCTCACTAGATTTTCTGTGTTAGTTGCAGGTGATAGCCACGGTGAAGTCTCTAAAAAGGTCCCTAGGAAAGTTTCGCAGAAAGCACGAGAGGAAATTCTCAGCTTCAATCAGCAGTGAGCGCGGTGACTGAACACTTAGCAAGGTTGTTAAAACAATGATCCTAAAATCAGAATTTAACAACTATGATCTTGAGTTCTCAACAATTCTTGCTAATCCTTGTGTGTTGCATCATATAATTTGCATCAAGATTAAATTATAGGTAATAGGTTTAATCAAGTCTCATTCGAGATGTTCTACCTGCCCGCACCGGTGTTCTCTCATGGACAGTTGTACGTTGCAATGTCTAGAGCCACATCAAGAACCAAGATTAAGATCCTTGCCCTCCCGCCTGATGTAGAAGCAAAAGAGGAGGTGGCCAAAAAGATAAAAAAAGAAAAATGCTAAAAAGAATGCCGAGGAGAAAAAAAAATCAGAATACATCAAATAGAAAAGGTAAGAATAAGAAGACTCCAATGGTGGATGGAACTTTCACGAAGAATATTGTATATAAGGAGGTTCTAATACCATAGACGAGGTAATACAACATTATTAACTTCATTACAATAATTTTTTTGTGCAATATACATTGTATAAATATTATTTTATCAACCCTATATTTTTTTGTTGTTTCTAGGTATTTTTAATGGCTTATCGGACTCTACACGGAGATGTTGTATAGGCATTGTATGCCGACCGGAAAATCGTTTGTACATGAAAAAGTCTTCATATTTCAGTGTCTGACATAGACAGTGATTTCTATGTTCCATGTGAATTGAGTCTGAGTCGTATAGTCCTTTTTAGATTTGCATATCAAGAACAATGTTGTGTAACACATTTATATTTTAGTGCCTTCATCATGAACATTTGATGGCTAATCAACTATGTTTAAGATTAATAAATTAATAAACTATGTGTGAGATTAATAAATTAATAAACTATGTTTGAGATTAATAAATTAATAAATAAATAAATTATTTCACTATCTTTGTCTTTAGGATTAAATGTTACTTTAGCAACGGTATTTAATTTCACAGTATTGTTACCTTATTATGCGATCCGTATATTTTTAGAACAAAAGTGGTTCTCCCGTAGCAACGTACGGGCATGCTACCTATATACATAAAGCTCCCAGTAAATAATCCTACACAGCACTCCCTACCCCTGGAAGTGGCAAGTGCTCCCATTCTTTGTAGGATCCCCGGATCGCCTGCAGAATATCCCTTCTCCACGAACCACGATCCACATGGCCGTCGCAACACCGCTGGAAGTGCAGGCAGCAGGCGGCGCAACGACACTGCTGCAATGGCCTCTCCTTTTGGTTGCTTGGTGGCAGCCTTTCTTTTCCAGGTCTCATCAATCAAACGCATATAAAAACGGCCACCGAAATGTGGGTGCCATTTTCTGTTGGGATCAGCGTAGCATTGCGTGGATTTACCTGTGTCCTTTCTCGCACGTCGTCAAATTACGTCATTGGGAATGCATGCTATGATATAATTGCATCGCCCGGCTTTCTTCTTGTCTCAATGCTTGGAATGGAATACATGAGCTTTTTTTTCTTCCTCTATTCTTTATGGTTTTTCTATGTAAAAAGTAAACCGGTTCACGTGAAATTGATGTTTAATTTCTGTGAAATTTATGCGTTTCAATAAAAAGCAAGTGTAATAGTACTCCCTCCGTATAGAAATTAGATGTCATTTTGGATAAGGTTTGGGTTAAATATTAAGAACATAAATCATAAATAACTTTTAAGTTGTTGAGTTTAAAAATATGAAAACTATATGAATAGATTTGTCTTGAAAATACTTTCATAAACTATAAATATATCACTTTGTGATGAGTATTTTTATAAAAAAAATTAAGTCAAAGTTATACTTTAGAGACCGTGTCTGTTCTAAATGACATCTAATTTCTATACGGAGTGAGTAGACTGTAAGAAAACTAAATATTAAAGTGTAGGAGAGAGGAGAGAAAAAAAGAAAAAGAGAATTGTAAGTTTACAACCAACTCGGACATAAAAAACCAAGACTATCCTATACTCCTATAATGCTAAGTCCCACTAGGGGTTCCATCCAATTAAAAATTAGGATTTTCAAAAAGTGATGTATGATGATGTCATCAAAAGAGTTACTCCCACTTAAATCATAGCACCTAAATCAAGTATCATAATTAAAATCTAATTGCACCATGGTGTTCCTCGCAATAAACTCTTTAAAACAAGACCCCACATGGATATATTTTGATAAACTAAGAAAATCCAATTGCATTATGGTGTTCCTCGCAATAAACTCTTTAAAACAAAACCTCATATGGATATATTTCGATAATTTTTTTGCAAAAATTTAAACCGTTTCTAAGAAAAAAACCGTTTGTAAGTAAAATCTAGCAAAACTGCATATCACATAATTACATGTGATCCTTTGAAACATGCATAATTTTATGAAGAAAAACTCCTAGAATTTTGGGAGGGATGACCCTCGATATATAGTAGGGGTAGAGGTTCGGGTAGATAAGACTTGGGTGATGCCCAGGTTTAAAATAATTTATACCATGTATGTCAATGGATACAACCTCAGTAATTAACCTACTACATCCATATATATGTATCTATTAATTCATAGTTTTAACAATTATAAACTCTTTATATTTCTACTCCATACCCGCAGCAACGCACGGGGCATCCCACTAGTATAAGAGATAAGTAGATCATAGATTAATAGTGAAAAGCTAACTACTATATAGATAGATAGAGAAGGCTACAAAGAATTTTATAGCCAATTAATCGACTATATTATTAGTCTTATTCCATGTGACGTCTAGAGTAGTGAGGACTGACGAGGGAGGGCGGCAACCGGCAAGTGGCCTTCTCCTCAGTTCAAGGGATCATATGTGTCGGGCCCCTGTTTTAGGGTCCACTGTGCATCACGTATCAGTCCCTGGATCAGTAGCTGATACGCACACATCAACAAGATTTATATCAAAAACCATACTTTTATTAATAACGGGGAAAAACATTACAAAGTCTATATTTACATATCTTAGGCTATGAGCCTTACAACAACATCAGAGTAACACACAGCGATCCTAAGACATCGTGGCTCCATTCCTACAGGCAACTTGGAGTGTAGACGTAAACCTTATCCTTGAGCGCATTCCTATTTCTTGCTCCTAGTAGTCCTAGCGTATCTCCTTCGCGTAGTAGTATGACTCCGTCTTTGCGTGTCTCCTGTGGTTCCATCCTGGCGCAGTCTTGGTAGCTCCTTCCTTGTACGCGCTCCTATAGCTTCTCCTAAAAACATAGAATGGAGGGGATTGAGTACATACGTACTCAGCAAGTCCTAATTTGGGGTATAGGTGAGGTGGATAGCGACGGCTGAAAATGAAGGTAGATTATGGCAGTGGAAATGTATATGTTAAGAGTAAAGTTGTGTATAAAATAGAGTTTGGGCCCTGGGAGAGAATTAACCCTTCTCGCCAGTTCCCGGAGTTTATTAATTACAACTTACCAAATTATCACCGTTTCTTTTTATAAAACATCTAATCATTTGAGACCTCATCCTGGCGGTTGCCCATTCCAAGGACGTGGCTATTCGAATAGATTCAATATACTCTGCAGAGGTGTACAAATTTCCCCACAAGATAGGCGTAGTCGACACTAGGGCCAATAGCACGACAGGCCTAACGAGATCTCGTACCCGCTCGGGGGCTACCCTAGATTTCCATATATTCCCACTACAGTGCTCAGGGGTTGGAAACACACATCACATAGAGACACCATGTCTCATAATCAATTCTCAAAATATATAGGGCTCGAACACGGCCAAAAATCTCAAGGGCTTAACGTGGAGGATCACATAGCAACCACGTCCAACCGGGCCATGGAAGATCACCCAAAGATCCATGCCTTCTCCTGCTCTACCGTTGCCTACACCGGCCTCCTAAGTGAGAACATACTTCAATCTAACGGGGTGTGAGATCAAGCCTACCCATATAGGCATGTGGTCATGCGAGTTTTTGACCGGGGAGATGGCAAATGAACCGGTCCTTATATGACCGGCGAGTATCTCCTACAGAACCCTCACTAGGCGATCCCCGCCAAAGGTAATCCGCACCACGTGAATTACCCCCACTCGCTCCTGTCGAGAAAATAGTTGAGTTTACCAAATTTCGCTTAACATCACGGTTCATGTTCTTAAAAATATCATATTTTTCATATTAAATCACAAATATTCATCATACATATATCACATGCTCGCAACATAAATTCTGGTAATATTATCAACATGAAATAATATAAATAGGATTTATTTGATAATTAATGTAAAGTGGGGGTGGTAGGTTATATGGTGAAAGTGGTGGAATATGGTGACGGTGGAAAGGTGAAGTTTGGTTAGAAATGTGATAGTATATGGAGGGGAAGTGGTTTAGGAATAGTAAATATATATGTGGAGAGAAAGGTAGGTGGGTGTTAGGACTTGCCTTCGCCACGACGAATATATCCTCCATTCCAGGACTTCGACTCCTATGCCTCTTGCTTCAATTCCTTTGTGTGCCTGTACTTCTTGGTCCATCGGTTTTTCTCCACGTTTTCTATCCTACGCCGTCTAGCGTCGACAAACAAGGAAAAGCCAAACAAAACATGCAAAACACACATAACTAGAATTTAAATGGGCACCAAAAATTATGGAAAAAGAGATGGGTGTGTAGGGTATGATGTTGGAAGATTTTTAGTGGAAGAAATAAGATGTTTGGATTTAGGATGGAGGAGATATGAATTTGATGTGTTTTATCGACAAAACGCGGATGGAAGGGAACTTGGAGATTATTTCTGGAATTTTGGGCAATGGTAAAAGATTGAGGAGAGTTTGGTTAGGGTCTAGGGTGGCTCTAGATTATTTAGGAAATTTTCTGAATTTTGGAAAGGGCAAGAGGGCTTACTTATAGTCTCCCTGTATACATTTCCCGTGTAAACGCATTCTCCTGCCTGTCCTTGAGGCTGACATGTGGGCCAGGTGGTGGGGCTAGGCTGCCAGCACCCATGCACCAGCACATGCACCTGTGGATGGTTTACGTGTGCAGGAGAGGGGGAGATGCGTGTTGCATGCAGCCGGGTCCCGCAGTAGTGAAACTGCCATTGGTTGCTGTGACGTGGATGGCCATGTGCGCAGGCAGCTTCTCCCGTCCACGGGTTTCCTGCTCTCTCCGTCGTGTGACAGAACAGAGAGCAGAGCAAGCCAAGGGACAGGGGCGGCGGCGATTTGCGGGGGGAGATGGTCCAGCTCCGGCGTGAGCTTGACCCGGTGCTTCGTCGAGCAAGGCGTGCGCGGACTCCGGCGGCGCACGACGTTCTCGCGTGTTCGTGCACGTCTCTATTGCGAGCGGCGCTCAGCCTCAGCGTGGAGGTGGCGGGACAGCGCGGCGCGGACAGCAAACGAACCGGCTGGCGTGAGAGCCTCTCCGGCGGCTTCGGGGGCGCCGGATCGGGCGGCGTTCATGGTGACAGCGGTGGCGTCGCGGGCCGGTGCAGGAGCAACTCCGGCGGCGTGCCTTCGGCGCTGGAGTGCTCGGCGTCGACCGAGGCAAGGACCATCCTTGGGCTTGAGCTCGGAACTCCGTCTTTCGAACGTGGGTCAGGGGCTCGTGCCCGGCAGCTGTGGCATGGCCAGCCTTTTATAGCCGGTGATATGTCGGTCCTGCACAGTACGCCGGTGGAAACAGTAGGGGCGGTGGAGATATTTGCCGGCAGCCAGAGCAGCACAGCTGCATTGCATGCTCGTGCGGGTGGTGTGCTGTCTACGGGAATCCCGAGGAAGACGACGCAACGCTGGGCCAGTATGTGCATGCACGGCAAAAATATCTTGCCCAGGAGAGCTCTATCGGCAGCCATGGAAAGCAGTGGTGCAGTTCTCGCGCGAAATCTCATGCTGCCGTGCCGTTCTGGTGTGCTTGCTTCTGTAATTGTGGTGTACGTGTACCACACCCGGAGCTCTAGAGCAGAAGCTAGTACATCAGTTGCACAACGCAGGGAAGGAGACCTGGGCCGGCGTACACAGTCACACACAAATATACAAGTGAGCCAGGTGGAGGATTTAAGCATGGAGGAAAGTATTTCCTTTTGGGAGAAATTTGGACTACGAGCTTCTGGGAAAGGAAATGTGTTTTCAAAATTATTAAAACATTTCTAGTGCCGCAAATAAATTCTAGAAACACACAAACACTCAAACAAGCATACATGCATATGATGAGTTTTTAATACATGGTTTTGGAAATATATTTTCAAAACAGTTGGGTAGAAAATAAACTAAGCAAGTTTTAATTTGTTGGAAAGTTTTTAAAAGATCAAATTTTTAGAATATTAATATGATGCAAAAACATGGGTGTTACAGATCTGCCCCACTTAGAAAGAATCTCGTCCTCGAGATTCAAGCAAACAACAGGGAAAGAGAAGGAACTAGATCGTGCTACCCTATTTATCTTACCGTGCTGCCTTCCCAAGAGTTCTCCGGTCTTCTTTTAGCGTGATATTGATCATGTCTTGCTTCTTGAGGTCTTCTTGTAATATCATACTGGAATTCTCCATCCGGTCCTTTGAGTGATGCTAATTGTTCGTTCTTTGAGGACTATCCCACTCAGAAAATTTCCTCTTCCGGTGTCATCCAAGTTTTCACATATCACCCTTTATTTCTAGTTGCGTAGTGGTTTGCACCTCTATGATTCACCCTTTATTATGGCTTCTGAGCTATTTGATTTATCCTTCCTGATTTTTCTTTTCGGGTTTATGGTGACAATGTTCTCATTTTGTTTCCGTTGAGCAACAGTCATAGAGATCCTGGGGTCCCGCTTTTACTAAGAAATTTGCATCTTCGGTGGCTTGTCTTCGATTTGTTCTCGCCCATCTGATTAGTGATTTCGATTACGGAATCCGGGGTCTACCCCACTTAGAAGATTTAGCCTTAAATCTTCTATTATTATTTTTGGACGTTATTATTTTTGGAATTTCTAGGCTAGTTGCTTTATAGTTTATCCCATTCTTAACTAATTAGCTGTCATTGCATCCGCGTGGACGTCTCATTTTGATGAAAGCATATGATTATTACACAACCGTGAACGAACACACTGCTTCGAGTACAACGGGGGGTTACAATAACAGACTGGAAGGGAGAGTGCTACTAGACTATGAGTACATCTCCCTAGGGTGACTAATCCACCTCGTTGAGCTGGGTGGCTGCATTCCCAGGCGTGAGTCGTCCTTCTACTGGGCTAGGGTGTGGTTCTTCTTCTCTTGGCGCTGGCTGAGTGAGTGGGAGGAGAGACTCGATGTCGTAGGCCTCCGATGGTGGCGGTGCTGGTGGTACTGCACGTCCTAGTCTCCTTCTTTCTGGAGGGTGGATGGGGGTTCCTTCTAGAATCACGGGCTCTTGCCCGACCATGGCGAACATCCTTCGTCGGGGCCTGGTGACGAGGTAGGCGTCCTTCACCTTTGGACGTGGCGGTCTTCAGACTTCCTTCGGGGCTTCGGCGAGAGTGGTCTCGCGGCTTTGCGCAGCGGCTTACACGGCTTGTGCTTGGCGAAATCTACGTGGAGCTTCCGAGCAAAGATCTCAGCTTCTTCAGCTCGGCGGATGTGCTTCCGCAGCTCGGAGGCTTGTTGGTCGTGTTGCTCGTCCAGAGCAAGCAGGTAGGTGGTCAGGAGCTTGGCAGGGTTGTCTTCTTGTCTCCGCAGGCCTTCCATGCGGGCGGTCCAAGCTAGCCGGTTCTTGTCGATGGGCGGGAAGAATCTCATGGGCGTACGAGAGATGGGCTCTTCGTAGATCTGGCACAGGTGTCGTAGGGCTTTGCGGGCGACGACTTGGTAGGTGTCGGCGGCGAAAATCCGGTGGCTGTCATGCTCCAAATTTCGGTGATGTTGGGGAAGTCTTCACTCTTCCCGATGTAGACGGTGACTTCACAGCGTTCGGTGCCGTGCTCTTCATACTCACGGCCTTCATACTCTGGGCGCTCTCGGATGCCAAGTCTCTGCATGGTGGTGTAGAGAAGCTGGGGAAAGCCAGGGGTGTGGATGCAGTAGCTGCTGATCCAGACTCCAGCCATTCTTGACTAAGGGGTTTGGTGGTAGTGTTTTGTGGACGGATAGCAAGAGGTGTGGTTGCTTTCGCAAAAGAAGAGAGGAGGAAGGCTAGCAATGGGATGGTTTGAGTGGGATGGTGGAAAAAGGTGGAGGGGGTACTCTTTTATAAGCGATCAGTGTGAGGCTTGCAGGGGACGCCTTGACTAGTCCTGAGGTGTGCGGTGGAAGAAAGTGGAGTGGGAGTGGGTTCCACTACACAGTGGGTCACTGTGGCGGGGTGTAGTCTTGGCAATTGCGCTATGGCGGTGTAGCCTTGGTGACTGTACAATGGCGGTGTAGCCTTGATGGCCGTGCGACGGAGGTTGTCGTTGAGTTGTAGTGTATATCCCGGGTGAGACTTCCTGGCCGTATCTTTCTTCATTTTCCTTGGTAATTTTAGAAATATTTGTAGTGCTAGCATAATTTCTTGAATATTATTTTCCAACTTCTACAATTCAACGGGTAGCTTAAGGTCTTCCATAAGGTAGCGGACGCATTACAATAATATACAAGATCGTAAATCCTATGAGGGGAGGGATTAGGATAGCCAGAAGGGTGACAATGAACACTTCTTCATCTATGTCCATCTTGTAGGCTTTAACTTTTGCTTCTAACAATGTACCCTAGACTTCTTGTTGTCTTCTTTGGCAATCCTCAGCTTGCAATACTCCCATCTGCCTTCTTCTTGAACTACTCCATCGGGTCGGCCCTCGATAAGTGGGGTTTATGTGGGTGATTTCGGCTGATGGTGGAGTGATCTGGGGTGATAGAACGGGCAGCTGAGGGGGCATTTTATAGATGATCGATGGCGGGGTTTGGGACGGTGAGTGCACGGCTGGGGTGCGCGCGATCATCGGCGGGCATCGCGGGCATAGTGGTGTCGTGGGGGACAGCGGCAGCATCGGGCATCGGTGCGTGGATGGGACGGCACGAGCGGCGTCGTGGGGAGGCGGTGCGCGGCGCGGTGGAAAGGACGGCATTGGGATGCGGGCGCAACAGCGATGACGTGCGCGACGTTCGCGGTTTTCACAGGCGGTTTGCTGTGCATTGTCCTAGGTCTCTCTGAAAAATGTAGTAGCTCGAGTAGACATTAATCTTCCTTTTGAAAATTTTTCTTCAATGGTAATTGTCTTCTAATTATCTCGGGTGATGATCATCTTCATAAATGATTCCTGAATCTACTCTAAGCGAGAAAAGAGATGAGAGGGAAAAACACAAGGTAAAAAATGATCTATGGAAGCGCATTTAAAAATCACAACATAAAAAAGATAGACTAAATGGGGTATCTGTAACAAAAGCAAACAAGATGCAAGCAAACAAGGATTAACAAGCCTAAACAAGGTTCAGGTTCTACTACTCGTTTTTAGGGGTTAAAATCTAATCTTTATACTTTACTATAGATACTACTCGTAATTTTGAAGGGATGGGAGGAGAGAAAATCATATTTTCAAAATAGAGGGTCAAGGTAAGGTGAGAGACAAAATCTATAAGCAATGATTTTTTTTAAAAAAAAGTTTTGTTTTTTTTTTAAAAAAAATTATTCCTATCTAACGACCATGCTAAGGTTTCGTCCCTACAGTTCAAATGCGGCTCGATACCACCACCCATCGGGCCCTCGCCCCCTGTTTTAGGGTCCATCAGGCATCACGTATCGGTCCCCTCGATCGATGGGCGATACGCACACATCAACAAGATTTATATCAAAAACCATACTTTTATTAATAACGGGGAAAAACATTACAAAGTCTATATTTACATATCTTAGGCTATGAGCCTTACAACAACATCAGAGTAACACACAAATGATCCTAAGACATCGTGGCTCCATTCCTACAGGCAACTTGGAGTGTAGACGTAAACCTTATCCTTGAGCGCATTCCTATTTCTTGCTCCTAGTAGTCCTAGCGTATCTCCTTCGCGTAGTAGTATGACTCCGTCTTTGCGTGTCTCCTGTGGTTCCATCCTGGCGCAGTCTTGGTAGCTCCTTCCTTGTACGCGCTCCTATAGCTTCTCCTAAAAACATAGAATGGAGGGGATTGAGTACATACGTACTCAGCAAGTCCTAATTTGGGGTATAGGTGAGGTGGATAGCGGCGGCTGAAAATGAAGGTAGATTATGGCAAGTGGAAATGTATATGTTAAGAGTAAAGTTGTGTATAAAATAGAGTTTGGGCCACAGGAGAGAATTAACCCTTCTCGCCAGGTTCCCGGAGTTTATTAATTACAACTTACCAAATTATCACCGTTTCTTTTTATAAAACATCTAATCATTTAAGACCTCATCCTGGCGGTTGCCCATTCCAAGGACGTGGCTATTCGAATAGATTCAATATACTCTGCAGAGGTGTACAAATTTCCCCACAAGATAGGCGTAGTCGACACTAGGGCCAATAGCACGACAGGCCTAACGAGATCTCGTACCAGCTCGGGGGGCTACCCTAGATTTCCATATATTCCCACTACAATTGCTCGGGGGTTGGAAACACACATCACATAGAGACACCATGTCTCATAATCAATTCTCAAAATATATAGGGCTCGAACACGGCCAAAAATCTCAAGGGCTTAACGTGGAGGATCACATAGCAACCACGTCCAACCAGGCCATGGAAGATCACCCAGCATCCATGCCTTCTCCTGCTCTACCGTTGCCTACACCGGCCTCCTAAGTGAGAACATACTTCAATCTAACGGGGTGTGAGATCAAGCCTACCCATATAGGCATGTGGTCATGCGAGTTTTTTGACCAGGGGAGATGGCAAATGAACCGGTCCTTATATGACCGAAGCGAGTATCTCCTACGGGAACCCTCACTAGGCGATCCCCGCCAAAGGTAATCCGCACCACGTGAATTACCCCCACTCGCTCCTGTCGAGAAAAATAGTTGAGTTTACCGGCTTTCGATTAACATCACGGTTCATGTTCTTAAAAATATCATATTTTTCATATTAAATCACAAATATTCATCATACATATATCACATGCTCGCAACATAAATTCTGGTAATATTATCAACATGAAATAATATAAATAGGATTTATTTGATAATTAATGTAAAGTGGGGGTGGTAGGTTATATGGTGAAAGTGGTGGAATATGGTGACGGTGGAAAGGTGAAGTTTGGTTAGAAATGTGATAGTATATGGAGGGGGAAGTGGTTTAGGAATAGTAAATATATATGTGGAGAGAAAGGTAGGTGGGTGTTAGGACTTGCCTTCGCTCGCTGACGAATATATCCTCCATTCCAGGACTTCGACTCCTATGCCTCTTGCTTCAATTCCTTTGTGTGCCTGTACTTCTTGGTCCATCGGTTTTTCTCCACGTTTTCTATCCTACGCCGTCTAGCGTCGACAAACAAGGAAAAGCCAAACAAAACATGCAAAACACACATAACTAGAATTTAAATAGGCACCAAAAATTATGGAAAAAGAGATGGGTGTGTAGGGTATGATGTTGGAAGATTTTTAGTGGAAGAAATAAGATGTTTGGATTTAGGATGGAGGAGATATGAATTTGATGTGTTTTATCGACAAAACGCGGATGGAAGGGAACTTGGAGATTATTTCTGGAATTTTGGGCAATGGTAAAAGATTGAGGAGAGTTTGGTTAGGGTCTAGGGTGGCTCTAGATTATTTAGGAAATTTTCTGGAATTTTGGAAAGGGCAAGAGGGCTTACTTATAGTCTCCTGTATACATTTCCCGTGTAAACGCATTCTCCTGCCTGTCCTTGAGGCTGACATGTGGGCCAGGTGGTGGGGCTAGGCTGCCAGCACCCATGCACCAGCACATGCACCTGTGGATGGTTTACGTGTGCAGGAGAGGGGGAGATGCGTCTTGCATGCAGCCGAGTCCCGCAGTAGTGAAACTGCCATTGGTTGCTGTGACGTGGATGGCCATGTGCGCAGGCAGCTTCTCCCGTCCACGGGTTTCCTGCTCTCTCCGTCGTGTGACAGAACAGAGAGCAGAGCAAGCCAAGGGACAGGGGCGAGCGACGGCAGGGAGATGGTCCAGCTCCGGCGTGAGCTTGACCCGGTGCTTCGTCGAGAAAGGCGTGCGCGGACTCCGGCGGCGCACGACGTTCTCGCGTGTTCGTGCACGTCTCTATTGCGAGCGGCGCTCGGCCTCAGCGTGGAGGTGGCCGGGACAGCGCGGCGCGCGGACAGCAAACGAACCGGCTGAGCGTGAGAGCCTCTCCGGCGGCTTCGGGGACGTCGGATCGGCGGCGTTCATGGTGACAGCGGTGGCGTCGCGGGCCGGTGCAGGAGCAACTCCGGCGGCGTGCCTTCGGCGCTGGAGTGCTCGGCGTCGACCGAGGCAAGGACCATCCTTGGGCTTGAGCTCGGAACTCCGTCTTTCGAACGTGGTCAGGGGCTCGTGCCCGGCAGCTGTGGCATGGCCAGCCTTTTATAGCCGGTGATATGTCGGTCCTGCACAGTACGCCGGTGGAAACAGTAGGGCGGTGGAGATATTTGCCGGCAGCCAGAGCAGCACAGCTGCATTGCATGCTCGTGCGGGTGGTGTGCTGTCTACGGGAATCCCGGAGGAAGACGACGCAACGCTGGGCCAGTATGTGCATGCACGGCAAAAATATCTTGCCCAGGAGAGCTCTATCGGCAGCCATGGAAAGCAGTGGTGCAGTTCTCGCGCGAAATCTCATGCTGCCGTGCCGTTCTGGTGTGCTTGCTTCTGTAATTGTGGTGTACGTGTACCACACCCGGAGCTCTAGAGCAGAAGCTAGTACATCAGTTGCACAACGCAGGGAAGGAGACCTGGGCCGGCGTACACAGTCACACACAAATATACAAGTGAGCCAGGTGGAGGATTTAAGCATGGAGGAAAGTATTTCCTTTTGGGAGAAATTTGGACTACGAGCTTCTGGGAAAGGAAATGTGTTTTCAAAATTATTAAAACATTTCTAGTGCCGCAAATAAATTCTAGAAACACACAAACACTCAAACAAGCATACATGCATATGATGAGTTTTTAATACATGGTTTTGGAAATATATTTTCAAAACAGTTGGGTAGAAAATAAACTAAGCAAGTTTTAATTTGTTGGAAAGTTTTTAAAAGATCAAATTTTTAGAATATTAATATGATGCAAAAACATGGGTGTTACAATATGCTGGCTATACTTTTTTGAGGTATATCTCAAGTGGATATTCTAGAGGACATGCATGGAAAGGAGCTAGTGTACGTGTAATGCTGAAAACGAAATGGATTTCGGATGATCTGCGGAATATGCTTCCATCTATCTCATCTACCGGAAGAGCGTGGATAGAAGATTCCAAGCTAACAACCATGCTTTTCATGTTTGCTCGAGTTGACACGCTTTGACCCCGATCGAGATATCACGCCAAAGCGTAAAGTTAGTGTGTCGACTGTCTCGATCTTTTCTTTTAGCATGCATGGCTCATTTGCTACGTGGCCTATTCAGACAGGAGCTGACTAAATCTGTTTGGGCTGGACATCTATTTTGTAACACACGCAGTAGGGAGGGTGGATTGGAGCTAGTAGATTGGAGGAGGAAGATGGGAGGGAGGAGGGGGCGCACGCCCTAGAGGCGGCGGCCCTCGGCGTGGCGGCGGCGGCACAGAGGGAGGCAGGGGCGGCAGCGGCACAGGAGGTGGGGGGGGAGAGAGGAAGCGCGGGCGCGAGAGATTAGAATAATGGGATTTCTCCAATTACTTTGTTGATTCTATCCGATTACAATAATCTAAATATTTATAGTCCCAAGTGGACTCTAAGGGAAAGTCCTTATCGAACACGGATTTTCGAGTTTTCAAATCTTAACTACCTGAATTAATTAATAATAATAAAAGGTAACTTGCGGCAAAGATCGCGGTGGTGGCGGCGGGCGGCCGCGAGTGGGGCCTGCGGCCCCTGCCCCCGCCTTCGGGCGGCGGTGGCGGCTAGCCGCCGCCTCCGCTTGGGGTTCCATGCCGCCCTCCTCCTAGGGCGGGCCGTGGAGCCCACCAATCTCGGCCGGTTCCTCTCTCGGCGCCTCCTTATGGCCCAACAACTCCATAATTTGTCACCGTCTTGATTGGACGTGTGACATATTTTATTTTGGACGAATTCACCTATTCCACCTCAGAATTAGAGGAGATTGAGGGGTATTTGAACTAATTTTTTCTCCAATACCCTTTCAATACCCAAGTGGAATGGTGGATCCAAAGAAGCCCTAAATCAGAATGCATTTGCTCGACAAGTAATATCTGACGGGGTTACATCCAAATAGAGACTACATATCGCGCATATTGACATCTCATATTCTCATGCCTGTACTCATTCTCCTTGCACGTACTATACTTGTCACTGTTGATCTCACTTGGTTTTCTATTTGGACCCATTTGGCAGAACTTTAGCTCCGAGATTTATGGTGGGTCTGTAGTTTGTAAATTAAATTAAAGTAGTTTAAATAATTTTATTTAATCCAAAATATAAAATAAAATGAGTCATGTAAATATGCTTACCATGTCTGCATCTCTAGATCAAGTATTTTCTAAAGCTACGCGGTTACCAGCTTTTAGAAAATCTGTAGATAAGCCCTTTTTTCCTTTCTATTTCTATGTTTTTCTATAAAACTAAACTGACATATGTGAAATTTATGTATAATTGTTATGAATTTCCTGCATTTTAACTAGTGGCTTCTAGAGTGGTGGTGACGGCAGTGAGGACTGAGGGGGGAGGGAACCGGCAAGTGGCGTGCTCAGCTCAAGGGATCATGTGTTGGCGACGCTTTTTGAGGTATCTCAAGTGGATATTCTCGAGGACATGCATGGAAGGGAGCTGGTGTTCGTGTAATGCTGAAAACGAAATGGGGATGATCTGCGGAATATGCTCGATCCCATCTCATCCCAGCTTGTTACGGAAGAGCGTGGATACAAAAGATTCCAAGTTAACAACCATACTTTTCATGTTTTCTTTGAGTTGACACGCCGAACCTGAGATCTCACGGCAAAGCGTAAAGTTGGCTTGTCTCCACTTTTCCTTTGTAACTCATGTTGCCATCTCGTGTTCTTACTCTCTCTCTCTCTCTCTCTCTCTCTCTCGCGTTTGCTATGCATGTCATTGTTGAGCAGTTGGTTTCTTTGTAAATATTTGTCAATATATATGATATATATACGTTTCTCAGCGTATAAGACCCCCCTGTAGAATGTGCGAATTTTTCTCGTTTTCTGTGTTTTTCTGTGAAAATAAACTGATCCTATGAAATTCCCATATGATTCTTATGGAATCCCTACGTTTTAAAGGGGCTCTAAAATGCAACGGCTGAGCAAAAGCATGCGTAGAAGAAATCTTCCCAATTCCATCTTTGACATGCCATATATATCTACTACCCTTTTGAATATAGTGCATTATGACTTCTAAAGTTTATAACAAAATAATGTCTATACTCAGATTTCATGGTACTCAGATTTCATAGAGTTTGTTGAAAAGAAAAGCATAGTTTGAGGGGGAAAAAACTCCTTAATAAGGTTTAATTTGTGGGTATATGTATCAAAGTTTTCTATGTGAGACCCAGTACGTCTTGGAACAACTTGTGAGTTATGTTTATAAAAGTTAAAACAACTTGCATTTAACAATGATAAATTATTCAAGTTTAATATTTATGTCGCAACACATGGCACCTAACAATGACCCAAATTTATTTTCTTTTGTACAGGCCACGTCCTAGCCATGCAGAGTCCGGGAGGTGTCTTAGGCCTTGTTTGAATTGATTAAGGCCCCCATTGGAATTCGTGATTTTTTTTCCATTTCCTGTGTTTTCTGTGAAAATAAACTATTTCTGCAAAATTGTTGTATAATTTCTGTGAAATTCCTGCGTTTCAAAGGGACCTTAAATTAAAATAAGTGGCTAGCTACTAAAAAATACTCTAATTGATCAAAACAAACCCACTTATAGTTCAACTTATATATAGCTTATAGCTTATTTTGAACTATTGAACCACCTAAATTATAGAAGTTATTAGCTCGCTCCCTCTAAACGGAGCTTTAGTATAATTATATCACCTCGGTGTAATTGTCTAAGATTAGTAAATCTACTATTCTTTTTCAAAAAAAAAAAAGAATGGATGAAGGGTTTAACAGGTCTGATCCAATTGTATAAAAACATCTACTTTTACTATATTACTATTCAATCAACAGTTATTAGATGCTTGTGCATAGATTCTCTTTTGTCCAAAGATTTAAAAGACACCTGCAGGATATTGTCCCGCCATGAACAGCTGCGCGATATGTGTAGGTCAATTTGCAACCATTCCAGGCCAGAAGTCACAATTGTTGCGTACTGTGATCGCGCACAGCACGGCACGCAGAAGTAGTCCTTTTCTGAACGTACTATACATGCACAATTTGCACATGCTGTGTGTAACGATCGAAGTCCTCTTTTTTCTGAACCCATCCAGGTCTAATGCTTTATAGCTAATTAAAGGCAAAGAAGATATTTTTTTAAATCAAGATAACATAAAATGTTATAGCAATGGGAGGACTGTTTGCATAATGCAGTGTTGCTGTTCATAGTGCTGCTCTGCTGCATATCCATTTCAAATTCCCTTTCTCTCAGCAGTAGGTCACTAGTCCGCACCAAATTAGTTCGTCATTGCACGAGGGCCATGTTCAATTATGCACTCAGTGATGCACCTGTGCAATTCCCACTAGATCTTGGAGCCACTAAGTCTAATGGGCCTAACTAAAGCATTTAGGTCAGCGAATGTGTCTATTCCTGTTATCCTCCTGTTCTTACTGGCTCGTTTCATTGTGGCATTTTCCATGTTTTTCAAAACTACAATAATAGCAATGGATTGGTGAAGCTTGAAAATTGCGGGACACCGTCACCGATAGATGATGTTAGAAAGTTTCTATATCTATGTTTCAGGAAGACAGTACATTTTTTTCCCCGGAAGGTAGTACAGTCCATGTCGCAGTACAATTGATCATGGAGTTAAAATAATAATAATAATAATAATATGGAGTCTTTCTTTGTGGAAACACTCTTTATAGACCAACAACAAGCTTTATACCAAAAGTACAGGTAGCTCTTTCAGCATATTTATTAAAAAAAAAAACTCTTGCAGCATATGCCATCCTTTGTGCCATCAACTTCCCAAACAATTCAGCAATAAGCAGACCAACTAAAGTTTGGTTAATGGAAGCTTAGTAGAAAACTCCTCATATTAGAATAATCTCAGAATCTTCCTGAGACCAACTTTACAAAGGAAAAAGGCACAGGCCACTATTGCAGCATATTCTCTGTTATATACTCCTAATTAACATTCAAAGGTAAAGGTTGGGATTTCTGAATGTGACCTTACAAGCAAAAGGTCTCAAACCACTCTCCAACATATGCAGAATGCTTTACACCCCTTAGCCTAGATTTGCCACAAGAGAAGACATAACGGAGACATTTTTTCAGCTCAAAAGTGTGTGCTGAATTTATGTTCAGTTGCATAACTGCATCTGTATTTCAGTGCCAAAACCCAAAAGGTGGATCAACATTGGTCTTTTTTCTTGTCATAGAAGGATGGAATTGGATAAGCTCGATCTGCTATACCTTCCATCATTCCATGAGTGAGAGTGACCATGACAGGAGGAGGTGGGGAATGGGGAGGCACCCAAAAAGGGAGATGCAAAGCAGGGCGCCAGGTCATTTGTTTAAGCCAAATGCAGGTGCTTGAGAAGAAGAGGATATGCTCCATCTCCAATCTGAATGCTCAGCACAGTTCCTCCATTAGTATACTGCCCCGGGATGGGAACCTGCGATAACACCCACCAATGGTGGATGGCGCCCTAGCTTTGCTTTGCCAAAAGTGGCTTTCTGCCCTTGCACATCGCAGCGTTCAGCTCTGACTTTTAGCGTGGCGACTTTGCGTTGGTGGAGGCGATGTAGATGAACACGGCTGGCAATTAGCCCTGGGTTTGGGTGGGTCCTGATGCCTGATGCTAACACACGCCTAGGCTCATGTGGCGGAGTTCAGTTCAGTACACAAGACAAGATCTATCTGCAAAGATCATCATGATCCATGACAGTTGCATGCTAGTTTGGATTGGATCTTTTTTTCCGTGCGTTCTCGTGAATGTTTGTTAGCCAAATTGTTTATCCGTTTATAGAGGTTAGTTGTATACAAAGTGAATGTCTGGAATGGGATGCATGTATGCATATCCATCTCTCCGTGAAAGGGGCTATCTTGTGTTGATACAATCATACAACAATTGAGCAACTGATTTTTTTTCGGTTGGAAAAACATAGCACCAGCCGGATTTATTAGAAGCATACGGAGTATGTATGTGTGTAGATGTGAATGACCAAAGAGACTGGTGCCCTTTTTGTTTCTAGGAATTGAGAAATAATCTAAAAATAAATGAGAAATACTTTTCAGATATTGGTTTTAATGTATAGGATCCAAATAGGCTGTTAAAGAATGAATGATCGTACTGCTAATGAACATTGCATGGTAAGATTTTTTTTTTTTTCTAGTCTGGTAAATAAAACAGCCAACCGCATGAACTTGCTTGGTGTAGGAGCGGAATGGTTTCCCTAGGTATCATACAGGATGGAGAGGGCCGACATGGCGGCAATAGGTCACACCGCTGCCTCTACTGGTGGCGATTTAATTAATACTGTATGATTTAGGATAGCTGCGAGGACCCACAAAATAGTAGGATTAGGATTAATTGAAAGGTAGAGCTCTTACCATTGCATTAAAAAAAGAATTTAATTTTAGGGTGTTGGGTGTTTTCGGACTAAAGCCCTGCCTAGGCTTTTGTTGTGGACGGTGATGTCTTCTATTCACCTTGTTAGATACATTGCAGCAGGTTGAAAAACTTTGGTTCTCCGATTGACGCTCGCGGCAAACCTTGTCTCTCTTTTCCTGCTACATACAAAAGCTTGTTTTCTATGATATACAGGATGGTATTTGGCTGTTGTTGCTTTGGTGGTTTCATCGGTGTATTTTGGTGGTGGTCATGCTGTCACCTTTATGAGTGTTGAGGTTTTCTTTTTCTTTTCTTTTTGTTGTATTTATTTATTTCCTTCTCTATCAAATACATGGTCGGCATACTCTCGTAGCTTTTCAAAAGAAAAGTAAATAAAAACAAACTGCATTCATCCGTAGACATACCACTATATACGTATGTAAAGTTGTGAAGCTAAGCACAAGTTTGCAACCTCGACCACACGAAATGACACCAAAAGGGAGTCCACATCCACAGGTCCAATCCGCAGCAGCGATCACCAAGCACACCAACAGCACTAGCGATTAAAATCGAATCCATCAACTTGCAGACTAGTAAAATTATCACACTCAACAACGATTATCCAAGCATGAATAAATAAAAAAGCATTATTTGGTGCAGTTAGTGCCCCTTCCATCATCACATAAATAATGCCAGGGCCCAGGGCCCAGGGTGAAGAAAGTTTTTTTTTTCTTAAAAAAAAGGTTAAAAACACAATCTGCTGATCTGCTCGATGAATAATTAAACACGCGGCCTCTGGCTGCTACGTTGACTCGAGGGAGCGTGAGAGGACAAGGATTACTATTTTTTCTTTAGGAGTAAAACTATACAGAAAGTGAGGCGACACAAGTGTAATTTCAATCAAAATGGATTATTGGACTGCAGAAGCGTAACGCAACTGACGGAGCAGGGTGACATCCAGTACAACAGCGCACAGATAACTCCGACAGAGCAGAGCAATCCGTCTTCAGATTAGGACCAGTCTATCAGAGCATGAGAAAATGCAAATGTTCCTGTGTCAAATGGAACTCGACACTTTCAGTTCTGATCTTCTGGTGCATCGAAACTTGGAAGATAGGGGAATACCTGTATGTTACTTACAAGCTGCAAACACCAAGAGTGCAAGCAAGCGTAAGGTTTGCAGGTACAGTTGCATAAGCCAGATTACAGTTCCAGACATCGAACAAGACAGAAACAAAGCACTGCGGTTTCATTATTACACTCTAGCAGTCAACATGGTAATGACGTATCAAAAGTTCAGAACACATATATAAAGGATGTGCACAGAATAGCTAACCAAGAATGAAAAATAAGTGTCACTGTAAACTACAGCAGCCGATCCACACCACCCAAACTTCTCAGTCCATTGGCATCATGTCAGATACTGTACCGAGTCCAAATGCCGAAAGCTTCTAACCTTTGAATTAACAAGAAAAGAAGCAAACATTTCACTGGTATCGCCTATCAAAATCTGACTGAACTTATAAGACCGGCCAAAAGGATTGCCTAGGAAGGCCTTGCTGCCATAAACAAAGCGAGCAGTTACTTCTCTCTTTGCCCTGAATCTAGGCAGCAACAGCAGCAGTCTCTGGCTTATCTATTCCTTCAATGTTGGTTATTCTCAGTTTTGTTAATTCCTGTAAAAGGTTACAGCATACAGTAAAAACTATACGATCCACATGAACAAGGCAAGTACTAAGAAAACGTTCATGTTTTCTTTGGGGTACGGTGTATACTAGAGAAACTAAAAACAGCATAAAATGTACCTGACGATGGCCCTTTGTTCGGCGGTAATTTTTTCTCCGTTTCTTCTTGAATATGATCACTTTTGCATCTAAGGCCTGTCAAGATTATCAAGAGAGATTGAACTCAAATCAGTTTACAACAATTGCATCAAAATGATATGTGCATGTTGACATAAAGATTGAAAGATATATTTTTCGCACTACAATCTTTGGCAACTATAAAAGATAGAAAACCACGGTTTATAGATGTGTAAGCATATGGTGTCAGAAAAAAATCTATAACTAGTACTATACAAGATCATTGGATGTCATTAAAGTTATAAGCATAAGAATGATGCAGTTCAACATGGTCATCAACAGATCAGATAGATAGTCCTCAGCAAATATCCAGTAAATTGTAATTTTTCTGGTGAGTACAACAACATTTTGCCATTCTATTCTTGAACATGCCTTCAGGACAAGATTTGATTAATAATAAAAAATGAGATGCATGACTTACATGTTACAAACTATAATCATCACACCACACAAACATAACAGCACATACACTAGAAAATCTGTACAAACTGCAGATGATTATCACAGCTGAAATAAGGATATAAGGCTTCTCCGCCACTGCCAATGTGACTACTCCTATAGTCCTATCAGCTAGGCCACTTCAAACACATCAAAATCAGTACTCAGTAGGTTTAAATAATCACTACTCAGTAAGTATATAGGCATGCATACCAACCGAATTACTAAAATAAATACACTCATAAATCTGAAATCTGCACAGATACACAGAAAGTGGCTGAATTGTTTTGATATGTTTTGATACACAGATACAAAGAAAGTGCCTGAAACTTTCGCAACCCAAAATTCCACTAATCGAGTGGATATACTTACTGACTTGTTTTGATAAAATTGAGTTTAGTAATCATTTCATAAATTTCATTAGTGAAAAATGTTGAGGACAAGAAATTAGTGATCAACTATTCATCTTACATGTTCTTCTACAACAGCATGAACAGCAGCATCAGGTAGTGTTGGCCTCCCAATAACTGTTTGAGTTTGCGAGCCAAGCATGAGAACTCGGTTTAAGACCAACTGCAGTAAAGTCAATCAGACAACAGCACCATCAGCAAATCATGAATAGAATAAAATACACAGGATGTCACAAAGAGACCTATGCTGGTTGCTAGAATCATAAAAGGAATTCATGAAGCCACGTAGTAGAATGCAGTTCATAACTTGTAGTTTCTAAGAAACTAAAGAAAACATCAGGGAAAAAAAAAATACAGACATGCTACATATATCCAACTAAAACAAGAAGGCCTGAACAATAATCCTTTTCAATCCACTAATCACAATTCAAGATGCTACAATCTTGATCTAGGAATCAGAAGAAAATGTGAGACTAAAAATACATTCTCCAAGATAGATTAATAACTAGAACCTATAGTCCAAGCCTCCAAGGCTCAGTTTCAATATAAATTTGAGCAGAATTACAATGGCCCAAGCCCCAGTAGACAAAGAGTTATATTACTCTGAATCTGTTACAAGTTCAGGAAATTCTAAATATCATTAAGCCATCAAGTATAGAAACATTATCTTATTGAAATTTAGCTATATATATGAAGATAATACATGAAACAGGAAAGAACATAAAGCTTCAACGCAACCTCAGACATCACAACTATTAGTCACACAAGTCGCAGCCTAATCATATACTAGTACAAGGATGCAAATGGGTACCTAATGGCGTTTTTTGGGTCAGCTAACTAATTACGGACAAATGCCCAAATCACACAAAACTCAGGTCGCACTGGGAGCGCATTTCTTACCTTGTCATTCACATCGCAGAATTTCAACCTCTCCGTAAAGATGGAGTCGCCATTGCTCACCTTGAATTGATGCGAGCCGATCTGCGGGGAGAAACAAGCACACGCATTCACGCACTAGATCCAAACCCAGTCTCGTAAATTGAAAGACTGAGGCAAATGGAGCAGACCTGTACGACGGCGAAGACGGGCTCGTAGGGCTTGAAGGGTTTCTCATCAGCCCCGAGCGGTCCCATCACCTTGTAGCCGATCTCCGCCGCCTCCGCTACCTTCTCCTCTTCCGTCTTCCCGCTCGGTTTTTTCGCCGCCACCACCTCCTCCTCGTCCCCCCATTCCCCCTCGCTCCCCTCGTCGTCGTAGTGCTCTTCTTCGTCTCCGTCGTCGTCCTCGTCGCCGGAGGAGCGGGTCGCGAAGTGGCAGCGCAAGGGGTAGTGCAGCCGAGGGGAGGAGAGGGGGCCGCTGGGGGCCCGAGGGGTTCGGACAAAGAGGTCAGGGTTCGGGCCGCCATCGAGACCGGTGCAAGAGGCTGAAATCTCTGAAGGACCAGGCGGCTCGAGAGGAGGCGGAGGAGGCAGCGCCGCGACGCCATGGCTGCGGCGACGGCGGCGGCGGCAGTGGGGCGGAGGAGAGGAAAGGGTAGAAATGGAAATATTCGGTGAGGAGCGGTTTTGACGAGGGTTTTAGGGGTAAAGCTTCGCAGGAGACGACGCGACACTGACACTGGCCCTCATTATTATCTTTTTGATTTTTTCAAGTAAAGTAATGGATAGCCTTTTTTTTAATGAAGGCCGGATAAAAGTCCTGGGCCTTGTGAAACTGATCGACAAGATTGTCCAGCTAATCTAGAATATGAGCTATCACATTACAACATCTATTAACATGAATAAAGTTGAAGACAATAGATAAAATCTGTTCGTTTGATTTATTAGCCGAATTATCAAACATTCTAATGATGTTTTTCTGTCACAACAAATCTGCCAAATCAACCGTTTCGCCTTATCAACTAGCTTATAAGTCCAATTGATCTCTTGCTTGATGTCATGAATGATGGAAGCCACCAGAGGGCTATCACTGCCATTTAATTGAAGTTTCTAAATCACACTGAAGCAATTTATCACCTTTATTATTTGTGTGAAATTATTACATAAACATACCAACATCATCAAAGATTCCAACCAAACAAACCCTTGATCTAAGTGATGTAAGGGTGAAAGTAGAATCAACTGAGACCTAAAGGTTCAGAAATATGTATACTAGGATTATGTGTGTTTATTACTCACTCTATTCAAATTAGAAGCAGCTGGTCACTTGAGCCCGTTAGTTTGCTGTGAGAGAAAAATATTATTCGAACGGCTGATAAGACAAGCGAACAGGACGATTTTGATTTTTCCAGCTACATAACTTTTAATATATATCTATTATAGTGTATTTCTAAGTGCATAGAAAGGAAACGTCTTATAATAGTGAATTACTTGCCAACTTAGTACTCAAAGAAGAGGCAATTTAATAATCTGAGGGTAATATAAATGTTGGTGTAAAATTATGAAGGCTTATTGCCGTTGGCATGATTTGACGTTGTTTTCCTCTCTCCTAGTACTAAAATAAAGCCGGGTGTCTGTTGTTTCTCTCCTCCTATAAAATGAAATCGGGCGTAAAAGTGAAATCCATACCAAAATGTGAAGTGTGAAGAACATTACATAGCGAAAGAAGCATACCATTAGTCAAAACAAAATTGCACATTGCCATAGTATATTTGCTTTCAACAAAGGAAATACAATCTAATTTCAACTCTTCCCTGTAAAGACTAATATTCTATCATCTGTATTACGTGTGTGACATTAGTAGATAGTGTGCTATACTACTCGTAGTAAATTCCATCCAGTTCGACACACTTGTGCGTATAACAACTAAAAGCATCCAGAACAACAGATGATCAGATGATCAGCAATTTTTCTTCCTGCCAATCTCAACGAGCATGGCCAGCAGAGCCTCGCACATCTCACTTGCATCGGCCTCAGCGCTGCCCTTCTTCAGCGTGGAGTAAACCATCCACGCGTGGTCCAGCCTCCTCTCGGGCCTCACCACCACTGACCCTGGCACCTCGGCGTCGCGCCGTGTCACCAGCCCGTCACTCCTCTCCCCATAGCGCAGCCGCAGGTGGAGGGCTGTGAGCGCCATGGCTGCCGACACAGGCGCGACCACGGGGACCTTCAGAGAGGCAAGCATTGACTCGACAAACTCGGATGCAGATAGGAAGAACCGTGGCAGGGGAAGCCATGGGAGGAGCTCGGCTTGGGCAACACGGGTCAGTGACGCGAGCACTGTTGGTGCAGTGCTGGCTTCGGTGTGGAAGGAGATGATTGGCAGCTCATTGATGGGGAGTTTGTGCTTGGCGATGAAATCCTTTCTCTTAGCATATGTGAGGTCCTCCAAGGCCCTGATGTCACCCTGCATTTGTTCACTTGTTTTAAGACTGAGGGCCTGTTTGTTTCACTAGGACTAAACTTTAAAGTTTAGTCCGTTTTAGTCCCTAAACTTCCAAACACCCCTGGAGGTGTCACCCTAAAAGGCCAAGTTGTGAGAGCACATGCACCAATTTGTTCCTTTTTTTCCCTAGACTGAAATGGATGAGACTAAACTTTAGAGACTAAACTTTAGTGACTAAAGGAAACAAACAGGCCCTGAAATGGATGAGATAAATGAATGAACAATTTTGTGAACAACAGATTTGACCAAGAAACAGTTCATGATACGGACCTTGATTAGTTTGCATACGATGAGCTCCATGATTCTCCTTGTCTCCTTATCAGCGATCTGGCCTTCTCGAAGGATATCAGAGGCGACCGGGGTGCCACCATATGGGCTCTGAACCAATGCCAGGCCAGCAACCTTACCCTTGAGCTCAGACCAGTACAAGGAAAGAGCTGCAGCTGCATCAACTCCACCTTTGCTATGGCCAAGGAGCAGAACCTGCTTACCCGATCCCCAGTAGAGCTCCTCAATGTATTGTTTCAGTTCCCACGTTATTCTCCACTGATGCCTAGACAAAGCAAACAGTAAGGCTTTGTTTGGCTGCACAAAATACACCTCAATCCATACGGTTTGGAAGGGATTGAAGTGGAATTTGAACTAAAATACACCTCAATCCCTCTTGAACCGTAGGAATTGGAGTGTATTTGTGTGCAGCCAAACAAGGCCTAAGTGAAAGGAATAACAGTACAGAATACTAGTACAAGCAGCAGCTGCTTCAGGACATAATTAAAGCAAGAATGAAACCTAGCACTAGAAGGGGGAAAAAAAAAAAAAAAAAAAAAAACTTGCCTGCCACCCTTAAGCTCAATTACCTCGCTATGAATTCTCGCAATATGGCAAGCTAATCCCATTTTTGAAAAGAATCGTTTTGTATTGGTGAAGTAAAGTGGACTGTGGTTGCTAAAAAGGCCTGCATAAAGGAGTACAAAATGGATAATTTGTAAGCAATGGCATTTAATTATCATCCACAGAAACTAGCTATGTTGAGAAAGATATCTCACCAGGAATAAATAAGTAAACCAGTGAATCAGGCAGGCAGTGCATGCCATTTCTGAAACATAAGACAGCTTTTAGTATTGTCAGCCTTATCAGAACTGATTAATAACATAAGGCAGTAAATGCCATTTCTAACTAAATTGGTCGTTTATGCTCAAATTTTCACACTAAAGTATTTGGAAGCATGCTAAGAATACTTTCTGCAAAAAAAGTGGTAGTGTGTAATGTTTTTCTTTTTTGTGTGTCAGAGTTCACTAAAACTGGGCACACAAAATTCACCTAATCTCATGCAAAATCTCCTTGAATCGACCAGTCCCATCAACTGAACAAAGTGATGCCCGAGTTCTTTGCAGCCATCCTATATCTTCACAAGATCCCTGTAGTGTTGTCCAGAAACGATGTAAGATCCTGTGATAAAAAAATGACATCTTAGAACTAATTAGAACAAAGAAAACTTGGCTGCAACCTACATGGAGTCCTCAGACCAGACCACAAGATGTAACATATAAGCAAATATAGAGATCTGAACAGAGAAGGCATTAACTAACCTGGTTAGTTTGGCATGCGCTTCATTTGAAAACAGATTCCACTGATCTCGCACACTGAATGCCAATCTTCGTACCAGCTTGAAGCCATGTAAAAGACAGGAAGACCTGACATATGATCTAACAACACAAATAGTTGCAAAGTGAATATGAGACATAAGGCAACAATACATGTACTAATCAGCTTACTGATTGACGAAGCTATAAAAAAATTGAACCTCTCATAAATACTGGAAAGTCCTCTTCTGAAAATTGTGCCTTCAGGTGTTCCATTTGCAGTCTTCTCTTCAGAAGTAGTATTGCTAACAGATAATACAAATGCCCTTTCATGAAAATATCCTGTGGTGCCTGTCAATGATCCTCCATGGCTAGCAGAGAATTGGACTCCAAGACGTTGAGGAATCCAATCAATGGACCGGAGAAAATTTTCTACCAGGATAAAGACAAACACATAAAAAAGAAAGAAAAACACTACAAAAACATCAAATTTTAGGCTTCTCTAGTTTTGAGAAGGATTTGTCTCATCAGCAATCAAACACATCTTATCCAGTCAAAGCCTCAGAAATTCTAACCACAATGCCTCCAAAAAAAAGGTTATATATGTCTCAAAATAACAATACATCTAGGGCTACTATCCAATAGAAAGTAGTCAAGCATCGAACTCATATAAATAAAGGAAAGAAAATGCGAATCCTGTAAGTAGTAACTTGTAATTCAGGGTCAGCAAATAAAAAAAAAGATGGCTAGGCGCTCTTAAATATCAGCATGCCCAAATCCCAAGTAGTTTTCTGAAGTAAGAGATACAAGATCAAGTTTTACTATCTAACAGAAAGTAGTTAAACATCAAACTAATATAAATAAAGGGAAGAAAATGGGAATCCTGTAAATAGTAACTTGTAATTCAGGGTCAGCAAAAGAAACAAGATGAACGTAGCAAAAGAAACAAGATGGCTAGGCGCTCTTAAATATAAGCATGCCCAAATCCCAAGTAGTATTGTGAAGTAAGAGATACAAGATCAAGTTGTTGGTCCTGGTACCTAATAATTCTGTCAAGTATTGCCTTAGCTGCCAACCAATGTTTAGGAAGCGTGAAAAATAGTCATCCATCTATGTCCCAAGTAGATGATACAGGAGAGCATAATCAGTGATGGTACATTTTTGGCCTAACAAAAGAAAAAAAAAAAGAAATCACATCAAGAGCTCAGCATGTATCAACAAACATGGACATATCATATACAAGAGATGCTATCATAGCTACCCCTTCCAGGGTCTAACACCATCAAAAAGGAAAAAAATAGTGGAGATTTCACCAAAAAGCTATAACAAGTTGATCAAGACAAAGATAGTCATCCATCTATGTCCCAAGCAGATGATACAGGAGAGCACCATCAGTGATGGTTCATTTTTGGCCTAACAAAAGAGGGGAAAAAAAATCATATCAAGAGCTCAGCATGTATCAACAAACAGACTCATGGACACATCATAAGAGATGCTATCATTGCTACCCCTTCCAGGATCTTAACACCCTCAAAAAGGAAAAAAAAAATAGTGGAGATTTCACCAAACAGCTATAACAAGTTGATCAAGGCAAAGCATGCATTACTGTGGGCAAGGGACCAACAAATAAGTAGTAACTTCAATTCCCGGATCAAGTGAGAGTAAAGGAATCAAGGTGACAGTGATGAGCCAATCAAAACAACACGGCACATCAGCCAACTTGTAAGGCCTTGTTTAACTACACTCGTATCCACCATAATTCATATCGTATCAACCTCGACTCACATGTATTGAGGTGAATTAGAACGAAAAATTAACTATTTTTCCCGAACACACGTGAATTGAGTTAGAGACAAGTTATAGTCAAGCAATACCTAAGCAAAACTGCCAATCACACACCCAGGCATTTCGACGAACACTTGGACGGCATGCAGCGCGCCACATCGCACATAGTACATGAAAGAAGGCCGCCGTACCTCTGTCCCAGTGTCCCAGAGCAGGAGGAGTTCTCCGAACGCTGCTAGGAAAAAGAACCCGCCGAGCCGTCTCCCCGTATCTGCCAGGCAGCCCGGGTAGTGAAATTAAAAGCAGGAGAGCGAGCGAGCGCCTCAGAGGCTCAGATTTCCAAATGGGCTTATCCAAACAGGCGAGAGGAGACGCGAGTCAAAAGGAGTTCGCTCGCGGCGAACCGGGAGCGGGAGAGCGGAGGCCGGAGGTATGGGACGGCCGAGTGGGGCAATGGGCTTATCCGGTCACCGACTCATCGGTGACGCGCGCGAGGCGCGTGAGACCGACCACACGGGAGGGCGCGCGCATGGGCGCCGCGTGGTGGCAGCGGCCGCGAGCCGTGGCACGCCATGCATGGGGGCGCGTGCTCCTCCCCCAGTATTTCTGGAACGGGAGGGAGGCCCGCCAACCAATCGCGGCGTCCGAGCCCGACGGGCGGGGCCCACGCCCAGTCGTCCTTGATCTGAGCTTGGCCGGCTTGACTCGCGCGTCGCCGTCGCCTCCCCAGGATCAATGCGACGCGTCCGACAAGGCGCGCACAGCAGAGGAGATCCTTCCATGCCGCGGCGGGCGTTGGGCGGCTGCGGCTGCCAGAGATGGCGCGACGCGAGCACGTCGTACTGGATTGTTGACTCCGCTCTCGTGATCAGCGGGCACGGCTTGTCCTCTGGCGACTGGCGTCGGCAGGGCAGGTGGAGTCGACACGAGTGCCGGCTGCGGTGTTGACAGACGAACAAGTTGATCAGATTATGACTTTTTTTATTTTGAGTTTTTTTGGGAGGAATCAGATTATGACTTGTTAGAGAAGATTGGCTTGACGCTTGAAGCTACTGATGCATCTCGAGCTGATGACCGTAGCGCCAATCTCTTGCGCTGAACTCTCTCAGCCCAGCTGCCCAGGTGCTAAGCCGCGGCTGTAAGATGCAAGCGTGCAAGCTGCAAGGTGGCAAAAGTGTTCTTTTTTGTCACTTGAACTCTTGAAGTGTGGAAGATCAATGGATCCAGTTACAGGGTACGGAGGATCCCATAGCGTCAACTTCACTTCAGATGTTCAGAAAAATCTCCGGTACAAGCAGTGAATTGGCATACTCGTGATAAAATCAGAGGGGAAGCCAAATTTATGAGAAAGGTAGTGTCGTAATGAGGGAATGCAGTTGCAGAACACAGATGCTGTTTGTTTGTTTTTTCCATCCAGTGTGCAAATAGAGATGGTGACTGGTTATACGTCAAAGCTGATGTGAAGATTTTTCTTGACATGATGCACGGCATGAATCAACAAATCTACGTCTCACAATATACCACGAAAGGGAGAATATTCGTCATTATGTGTATGTGTGATAACCAAGTAGCGTTTCGTATGGGTACAGAGGACAACATAACAATTGACTGACTCAAGTCTGATGGTGCAAATAATGAAGCCTCAAATACCAGACATAGAACCATCGTTATTAAAGAGACAGATCACGAGGGGCACTTCAGAGAGGGCAGGAGGTACTTCAGAGAGGGTAGGACAGCATAAGCATATTCTTAGATGATCAACACAAAAATTGTTGCTAGTGCAGCAAAGTAGATAGTCTTAGCAACAAACACTTTTGCCATACTTCTATAACCCAGAGGCTTTGAGCTACTAGTAAGCTAACAAAACCTGAAGAAAACAACTTCAGAAGAAACCTGAGGAACAAAGTTCTGCAGTATTAACTGATTGGCGGCCTTCTCATGTGAAGCCTGTCGATACAACATTAGACTTTGACAAATGATATGGTTCTTCCATCTGATAACAATTAACTCAATTCATTTGTGCTTTCAATATCCAACCGGCCAATATGCAGAACATTGTCGACCGACTATTTTAACAGGCACCTCCGGGAGTAACAACTGTAACCTTATACTCTTACCCTGGTCCTCAACTTCTTGATCTTGCCATCCAATTTCTCACACTTGATCTTCTTGTCTTCCCGTATTCCATCAGTACCGACTTCACCATCAGCCTTCATGCTCTTTTTCTTCTTCCTCTCCTCAGTCTTCCCCTTCTTAATCTTCTTGTTGTCCAAACTGGCTTCTTTCACCTCATTTTCGAAACCACGGTTGCCCTTCTCTTTACCCTTATTGCCAACCTTCTGGCTGTCATCAGCAGAAACCACAGTGCTCTTCCTCTTCTTTTTCTCTGTCTCCACCTGGACTTCTTCCTGCATCACAACATCCTTCTCACTCTGCTCCTCCTTATTCCTCTTCCTCTTGGCACTCACATTGCCCTTCTTGTCAATCTTCTCCCCGCGAGTATCCGCTTCTGCAGCATCAATGACCTCCCCAGATCCAGCAATTTCAGGCACCTCGATTTTCATACCCAACTCTGGCACAACCTGGTAAATTGGAAGTGCAACTGAATCCACAGCCTTCAGATGCAGCGCCCTAACGTTGGCCCACTTCTTTGGCACCTTCTCGACAGCCGCCTCCACCGCGGCCATCACATTGTCCACGATCTCCTCTTCCTCCATGTCCAGCCTACCCACCTTGATCCCCGAGCAGGTCCCCGACCGCAGGTACAGAAAAGCAGAGCCAAGGACCTTACGGACCTGCTCCGGCCATCCGACCCGGGTGAAATCGACGCCAATCGGAGCCTTCTTGGTGGAGTAGAACGCCTTGCCGAGGACGCGCGGCATCAGCGGGAGGATGGCGCGGTCGGCGATGAAGAGGTCGTAGGAGGCCGCGAGGCGGCGCCGCGACTCGTAGGGTCGGTAGTCCGTGCGGAGCTTGGAGAGCGGGATGACCTCGGAGACGGGGAGACGGTGGAGCGACTTGGATGCGTGGAGGAGGTCGGAGGCGGGAGGGGACCGCGACTTGGGGCGGTCGTCCGAGATGACGCAGACGGAGGCGCCGTCGTGCCCGACGACGGGATGCGGCAGCGGGAGGAGGCGCGGCCTGGTGCTGGGCGAGGCGGGGACGCGGCGGAGCGAGAGCTGGAGGACGACGAGGTCGTCGCTCTCGTCGGCGAGGAGGTTCGGGCGCGACTCCGCGGCGCGCTTCTTCATCCAACTGGTAAGGGAGGCGACGGCGCTGGCCACCGTCTCTCGAGGCACCGTGTGTGGCGGCTGCGGCGGCGACATGGCGGGTGGCGGCGCGAGAGGGAGAGCAGAGGAGGGGTTTAGGGTTTGATGTGCGGTGGGAAAGGTTGTGTTTTTATATGACTTCATTCACAGCGTTTGCCAGGATGTGTCCCTATGGCAAGTGGGTCCAGGTTTCCAGCATTTCCCGGGATGTCCCCCTATGGCAAGTGGACCCAAAGTTCTGCAACCAGCTTGGGTGGTGGGTAGTGGTGCTGTAGCGGACTCGCCTCTCTCTCCTGTTGCGGACTCGCCTGGTCAGGGCGTCGGTGGTCGCCGGAGCTAACAAATCGAGACGGGCAACGCGGGGTCTCGGCACGGGAGGCGGGCAAATTGGCTCGGCCTCGCGGGCAAACTCTTGCGCCGTTCTCGAGCCGTCGTGTGGCTGCCGCCTGTCGGCCGGCGTTGCGCAGGTGCGCGCGGGACAGGCAACAACGGCCAGCAGGAGTCCGGCGGTGTGGGGCAGCAGCAGCAGCAGCTCAGCGGGTATTTGATATTTGCGTAATTTTTTTTAAACACTGCATTTCGTATTTGCTTTTAAACTTCGATTGTACAATGTCACAGTCCCTAGTTCTTGATTCAATTGGTAAACATGTGGGTGATTTAGACCCTTGTCAATGGTGGCCTTAGGAAATTCACCAGCTCTGCCACTGCAAAGCCACACAATCCTCAGTTCTTGATTTCATATTTACTTAAAAATTTCAATTGCACAATGCCACGATGCCCACCTTTTGATTTCTAGTGCTTTTGATGTCTATGTATGTATGAAAACTGTGGGTGATTTAGACGATAAATGGTGGCCCTAGGCATGCAGTTTCACCAATTCGCCCTATGATTGTCAATTCACCAGTTTTTTATGCCCTAGGAATCAGAAATGCTTTAGCTTTCCCACCAGTCATGTCACTGCACTCTTGCATGTTGCTCTGTATGTTTTTTAGATCCATAGCTGGCTGATAAGACAAGCAATTTGTTTACTGAGATCCATAGCGGCTGCATCTGTATGTTCTGAACTCCTGATACACGCTTGTCAGTTCATTGGCCACTCTTTGTTCAGATGCATCTTCAGAGCTCCATGCACCCAGTGGTTGTTTGTTGTTGCAACTTACAAACTACATCAGTAAACAAATTGCTTGCATTGGCTATTCTATTGTGCCATAAAAGTGTACGTTCTAAAAAAATGCATCTTCAGTCTTGTTGGTATTCTAGTAGTGCAATAAAAGGTTGTCTAATCATCCTGCAATTTGTTTTAAATAGGTAGACATTACTGATACCAAACCAAAGTTTCAGTCAGTTATTTTCTACACTGGGCTTACCAATTATAACGCGCTTACTACAAAATGAACTGTTTTAATACTAGACATGCTATTAGCATCGCTGACCTGTGCCTTTATTGTGTTGTTGCAGTGCTGAGCATTGTCCACACAACTGCTAGAGATCTGATTCCATTCCTGCAACCCGAACTTTTTGGCAAATGAGTGCCGGTAATGAGGTTTATTGATCTAGGTGTTAAGCTCCTAAAATCGCTTCCTATGTAGTATTTACTAATTTTTAATCATATTTATATGACGATAATAACTTGTAAGTTTTCGCAGGTGGTGCTTTTGGCGGAAATAGGGGGGTGAGGCCTGTACCTCCTGAAAAAGGTGTGTTCCCATTGGATCACTTACATGAGTGCGACTTGGTAAGGCTGCAGAACTTGTTCATCAATTACCACTGTCATCGTAAACTTGTTACATGAGTAGTGATAGTAACTGTTCAAACAGGAGAAGAAAGACTATCTTGCCTGCCTGAAATCTACAGGATTCCAGTCTGAAAAATGTCGGCAGTTCTCAAAGAAGTATTTGGAATGTCGGATGGAGAGGTCAGTATGCTCAGTTCTTAATTTCAGATCTGATAAAGCTATAACAGTATAGGTACATGACCTCGTTTTTTTTGGTTTATCTGTAATTATCTAAACCTAGAGGTAATTTCTGTCATCTTTGCTGTTATGTTTATTTGATAGATCAGTGGCATTTTGGTAGGAACTCTGTATCTTGCTAAGAAATATCTTGGCCAAGCCTGCGTGGCTATGATGAAGTGCTGTAAACATAAATATTGTCCTGGCTGCAATGCTACATTCTACAGATTTGATGCCCAAAAGAAGCTCTGCAAATGCATTAATATGGATGAACTGCAGTTAAAATATCAGTAGTTGTCCAAATTTCTAGATAGCTGATCTTTTGGTTGAGATTATTATTTCTTCTTGAACAACGCAGGAGAGCTGAATGTCATCTCATTAAGAAAGAAGTACATGCAAAATATACAAAAACTAGGAGGAGGCTAGGAAAACCCCTCCTCAACGCACACCACTCACAAAACTCATAAAAAGAAACTAAATGACCATGACCAACCAACTACACTAGACATTGGTCAAAATTAATTCTCTTTCCTGCACCCAAATCAGCATCATTTTTTTGGTTGGCAAATACTAGTTTGAAATTTATTGAACATGCTCCCCAGGCTACAATATGTTATGATCCCTTTTCAGTTCTTGAGTGAAGTAAATGCTATTGCTACATTAGCCTACGGCAACATAGTTTGGCCTCCTGGCATGCTCAGTGGTTTGCATCCTCGGGTGCAAGTGCAACACATGTGCAATGTGCACAGCGAGGTCAGTGTTTGGTGATTATGTGAAGCAACCACCAGCATGCCAACACCAACCACAAGTCGTCAGCTCCTACTTTTGGTGTGTGTATTGATTTGTCTTGAGAAAGAACATTTGTTGTTTATCTTGGAAATTCTTACTGGCACTGGGTTGTGGAATTCAGTATCTGAGTTCATAACAAGGTGTAAAAAATGTTTGCTGCCTAGCAAGATGCAGTTTTTGTTTCTTTTTCTGTTTTCTGCTGCTCTCTCCCTTATGATTTCAAATCATTGTTTCTATGTGTTGCTCTAAAATCTCTGAATTTATTTGTCATACTCAGAAACCTGATGGCGAAGCAAGACATGTCAGAGCTTGGGTTCAGAACTGTGGACGAAGTGGCTACATCTCTTGACAAGAACAACAAACTGGAGAGCCCTCCTAATTAGCCAAAGGATAAAAAAATAACTGTTTGGATTTGATGTAGCTTTTGTATGTTTCTTCATCCCGGAGATCTGTCAAGAGCTGAAAACAAATAGGGTATAATAAAAAGGATAATGGTAATAAGTTACGTAGTAGCCAAATTTGGAAGTTATCTTTTGGCTGTTTTGACGTTCCTGGAGCAGATTATATGATTTATGTTTGATTAAGGGCTGATTTGAAATACGGGCAAATATGCATGTTCGGAAAAAAGATTAAGGGCTGATTTGCACTTTAATGTGCTCTAAATGTGTCACTTGCTATCAATGTTTTGCAATCAGTGTATAATTGTGATGTGCACACGTGGCATGTTAGCACCCCAAGTGGCAACTGGGAACTGGCAAGTACCCATCTCTCTCACTAGGGATGCCAAGTACATAGATTAACACTAACCAGCATGGTTTTAATCTTCTCGAGTCTTAGCTTGGGATGCCAAGTAGACAGTCTTCGCTACGGGTGCCAGGAAGACAGAATAACCTAATCAGCAGGGTTTGAACCTTGTGGAGTCCGAGGGGAGATTGATTGGATTAGCCGCTCTGTGGGTTAAGGGCAATCTGATCAGACTTACAAGCTTAAGACGTTAACATTGGATCCTCTAGTGTTAGTAGTTAGCAGCAATTAGTATTAGTGGGGTCTAAACAGGCCTGGTAGTAGACTAACTATTTGCTATGGAACTACTAATTATTGGTTCCACTAATAGATTTGGAGGCGCTAAATAGGTGTCAGTCATCTTTAGCACAGACGATCCCTCCTGATAATTAACTAGCTATTGAACCCTTATATTTTTGTTTTTTCTTTTTTCTTTTACAAAAATTAAGCACTTGATTATAATTTATGGCCACCACCATCACCTTGTGTGCCTTCCTTGCTCAACCTTGGTGTGGATATAACCTATCCTATACACAATACTAGATGTTCCCTAGTTGTCTCAATTACCGAAACAAAACATATGGCTTTCAACGGTGCTCATGCGCTTCCAATCTTCAGAGCACCATATGATATGCTTGGCTGCATCATTGAGCAGGGCCATGCACCCCCATGATGAAGCAACGCGGTGTTGGTGCTCTAGGATTGGGTGGGCGTACACCTTGACCATGCGGTCGTTGGCGATCTTGGGCGCCCCGCGTGCGAGTTGTGGATGAGGCAGGGTTCGACGAGTCCCGTGGGGAGAAAGAGTGAGGTGACGAGGTAGGGGTTCTAGTGTTGTGGGCTCGAGAATCTGTATGACACATCCGCAATGTGTTCCAACATCCATAGCGCAGGCACGAACAGGGCCGGTGCCATCGTGATAGATGTGAGGCGGACAACGACAGTGATCTGGGTAGAGGCTATGTGACAACGACCCCAATGTTGGATAATAGGTAGGGTGGCAGCCTAGGTGTGTTGTTGATGATGACGGTCTAGGTGGCAGTTGTGTGATGGTAGCCCCGACGTTGGATGATAGCCAAGGTGGTAGCATGGGCGTGACCATGAGCTGCAGCAACAGCAACCTACTGGGCCTTCCGGGCTTCTCTGCGATGAAGGGCCGACAGCGCACGCGGGGTGGGGGGGGAGGGGGCAACGGTGGTTGAGGAGTCATCCATAGCCGTTGCATGTGGGTATTAGAGGCTGCAACGCATGACAGAGTGACGACGGAGCATGGGGATGTGTGTCGGCCCATTACGACTGTAACACCTCTAATGTTACGTTAACCTAAACCTGACATGTCATCATCATCATTGCATAAGCATTCATAATTAGAGAACCCTAATGTGAATGGCTAAAATGAGTTTACAATTCTAGGGTTTTTTTGAGCTCTTTTATATCACATGTGTATGTGTTTACCATTTAAATTCCACTCACATGTTTACTTTTGTTTATAAAAGCAACCAATTAAAATCAACCTTGTTTTGCAAGTGTTTGGCTAACCTTGACTTACACATTAAACATGTTTTATAAGTCAAATGAGGTGCAAGGAAGAATCAAATTTGAATTTGGAATTCAAATCCCAAACCCTAGCTCAAGTGGCTAAGTGTTGGAAATTGAATTTCATTTTCAATTTTGATGAGCTAACCATAATTAATTTTCTAAATAAAAGTTGCTAACCATTGGCACTATTTCAAAGTATGAACTTTGTACTTTAAGAATATGCCATTGGTTGGGTTTGAAACTCACCACAACATCATTATTTAATTGCCCAAAGATTCAATTTGAAAATCCTTTTCAAAAGCTGAAATTTAAAAGCCCTTTGCCCCTTTTCTCAATTTCACCTCAAAATATTTAAAATTTGGGAAAACTTCAAAAATACAGATTGTACATCTCTTTGATCTCTACAAGTTTGGTATAGAAAGTTTTTCAAATTTTTGAATAGAATTTAAACTAATTTCAAAAGTTCTCCAAATTGGGAAATGTCCCCTTTTGATTTTTAAACTCCAATTAAAAAACTATTTGGTTTCATGAAAAACTTTATAAATGAAAGTTGTAGATCTTGAGAAATGGAACAACTTTTATTTTTGGAGATTTTTATCTTTTATTCAAAATTTGAAAGTAATTTTGAAATCCCAAAGGTTAGGATTTTGTCCCCTTTTCAAATTTGAAATGCAAATTCAAAAACTATTTGGAATCTGGCAAAACTTGCTAAATGAAAGTTGTAGAGCATGAAAAGTTGCACAATTGATATTTTGGGAGTTTTTCCTGTTCAGTTTAATTTTTAAGAGTAATTTTGAAAATAAAAAGAAAAGGTGTCCCCGACGCCCATGCTTGGCGGTCTCCGCCCGCCGCCGTGGCCGTTCGTGCTCCTTCCCGGGTTTCACACGACGCCGTCCACTTCACCGCCGTCGCGAAGCCACCAGCCACCTGTCGAGTACCTCCCGGGCCTATAAAAGCCATGCGCCGGCCGTCGGCATCCTTTTTTCTTCCTCCCTGCTCACCGCCGATCGCCGTCGCTTCCTGTCAAAATTCTCGCGCCACCGTCCACCGTTGCTCGATTGCTCTTACACAAAGCTCCGCCACCTATTTGCGCACGCTCTGAGCCGCTTGTCAGGTCGTGCGATCGTTTGCATCACCGCCGGGCCGTCATCCTTTTCTTCTCCGGCCAACCGCCGCCGCACCCGCCCTCGTCGCCGTCAACCACCCTCTGCTCATCCTCCAGTCCACCGCTGCTTTGTTTTATAGCCTTGGTGAGCTCCTGTATCTGTCCAGGGTGTTGGTTGTGCCTAGTCCGTCGTGGTTTGGCCGGAACAGCGTCGCTCCGATGGAGCTCCGCCGTACCACCGTTGCCGCGCACGTCGCTGCGTTCGTCTAGAGTCGCGTCACGTTTGGGTCGTGTAGTGTTCGCTTTGATCTGCTGAGCACGTTGGAGTGCTTGGTTCCACCGGAGACACTCCGGTGAGCCGGCCGCCGTGCACCGTACCGCCGCCGAGCCGCCATAGTCATCGCGGTGCGCGCTCCGGCGGTCAAACGAGGCCGGGAGATAGCTTGTTGGATGCGGTTTGATGAGAGGAGTGCACTGGTGTAATTAGTTTCATCGGAGAGGTCACCGGTGGGGAGAACCGCTGCCGTCGCCGGCGCTGTTACTGTGCCGCGCGGGAATAAGAAGAGGAAGAAGAAACTGACGGGTGGGGACGAGCTGTCAGCGAGAGAGAGGGAAAGGAGGCGCGCGGGCACGTGCGCACGCAGGCAGGCTGTGCTCATGGGCCGGGTCGGCACTTTGTCTTGGCCGCTTCGGGCCGCACAGTGAGCCCAGGAGAGAGATGAAATGTTTTTCTTTTTCCTTTTTGTTTTTCTGGTGCTGGTTTTCATCTTTTTATTATAATTTTATTTGGGCAGATAAAAATGCAACAAAAATATGTGTGTGCTCCCTGTGCTATGCTCTACACCAGAAAAATACTAACTCTGGTTTTCCGATAAAATTTAGTTATGCTATAATTTATTACTTTAATTAATAAATGCAACTTCCATGATTTTAAATAAATAAAATATAAGTCAAAAAATCATGAAATTTGTTTTATGTGCTAATTAGATGATGATGATCTTAATTATGAAGTTTGATTAGGTTTTGACTAATTTTTGTATTATGCTTAATTAATATCTTGATTAATTAATGTTTAATTAATTAATCCTTTGGTTAATTAGGGTTTAATTAATCTCCAATTAGCAAGTTCATTGTGTTTTGTCATTTGTGTGTGTGTGTGTGTTTTGACGCCGTCGCTGCATAACGAGTATACTCCCCTTCCGTTCCGTCTTCCGTCCGCTGCATCCTCATCGAGTCGTCGGGCGGTGCATGCTCGTGAGTCTGTCTCTCTCGTACCTCACTTGTTCTCCGACGACTGGTCCGCCGCCGCCGCCGCCGCCCTCAGCCAGCTGCTGAGGCTTTCGTTGGTCTCTTCGCCCACGGACGAGCACCCACCAGGTACTCCCACCCCTTCTGTTCCCTTCCCTTCATGCTGTGCAAAGCTGAGCGCGGAAACCCTAACCTATACCTATTTAGCTATCTGACAAGTGTGGCAGAACCTTCTAAATTATATGGCCCATAAGCACCTGACATTGTCCCTAAGACCTCTGTCGACTATGCTTGTACGCCACATAACTTAAAACGTTACGTCGGGTGGATCCCCGATAAACCCACGATTACCGGGGATCGATACTTACGAAAACATCACAATATTACAACGGTTTTCATACACAAATACGAGTAGCGAGAAGACTTACAATAACTTAATTTACAAACCTTTTGTAAAACTTATACAAACTAGAGTGTTATTACAACACAGCAGAAGTATCATTACGTAACTTTATTACAAACCACACAAAGAAAAGCGCCCTGCCCAAAGGCCACACAATCTATTCCTCATCACTTCCTTCTTCGATAACCGTCATGCAACAAGGGCCGTAGCACTCTTGTCCATGCGGTTCACCTGCAACGGGGATTTAACAAACCCTGAGTACAAAAGTACTCCGCAAGACTTACCCGACCAAAAATTGGGGAGAAGACTCAGGAATGCTGGCTAATAGGAATCAAGGTGAGGCTTTAGCAAGAGTCAAGGACACATTTGCCAAAAACATTTTAAAACCAACCTTAACTATAGCACTCACTTGTCAACCACGTAACGATTTCAAAACTTTCCAGTCTCAACAACTTTCATCATTACTAAGATGCTGACGCTTGGTCAAGTCTCCCATATCGTGGAGCAACGATGATTCGAATCGCTTTATATACCCAGCTGGGGCTTCCTAGCCACACGACGTATGCAGGACCGAACATCTCACATACATCAACTCACGCTCGTACTTCTCCACACTAGAACGGATCCTAGCCACGAGAGCATAGTACACCATCTCCCTACGCCGTCAGTCTGACCGTCGACGGTGCGCTCGTAGTGTGGGTACACGCTACGTCCCGTCCCGGTTATCCGTTCTCGTATGGATCATACAAGGGAGTTTACCGCCATTAGCATGCGACTAGTACTATCCAATAACCATCTTGACCACAGGATCACCACAACGAACGGTCCTTAACCGACACAAGTGGACGACACTACACCAGGGCATTAGCCCATCCTGATGCAAGTCACTCCACCGACGTCTCGAGTTACTCATCATGTTCTTGTGCGTACCCCCGACCCGGCCAAGGTGAAGGATAGGCGACAAGCAACATCAAGTTTTGAATACTTTCTCCGAGATGATATTGTTATCAACTTTTAAAACATTTCATAAAAGCCTATGCTAGTAGCAGGACTAAGCATGTACTAACATTTTAGAAATCAAAACAGGTATCCAGGATAGTATCACAAGGTACGGTAAATGTATCAAATAGGATAGCACACAACTCCTATACCTAATGCATCATATCATCCACATAAAATTATAAAGACTTTCAAAATTCAAGGCAGGGTTTGAATGCATCCGGGGCTTGCCTTGGGGCTCGGAGAAGTGAGGTTCGGGGATGGCACTGCCGGGATCTGAACCAATCTCCTCGCACTGAACACCTTCTTCAAAGACAGGAGCTGAATCAACTCCTTCCTCGGACGGCACAACTACACGATTGAAATGCATGATTACGATGCAGTGAATAAAAGAGCATGCGATAATGATGCAACGATTGTTAACCTATCTTGAGTACAACTTTCCTTCACGATAACCTCGTACTAAGAAGGTATAACTAAGCGTCGACGACGATGGACTAACGATACGCAATCAACATGAAATGCCGAAGGTCATTAGGGTTAATGACCTAGGGTCATTACTCAATCCCAAAATCAAGCAACACTAATAGTGATTAAGGGTGATTATTAATTTATTAACCATTTTTACAGTCGTTGAAAGCCACTAATTAACTTACTAATTGGAGATTAATTAAACCCTAATTAATTAAAGAATTAACTAATTAAACATTGATTAATTAAGGTATTAATTAAGTGTAATACAAAACTTAATCAAAACAAGATCAAACTTCATAATTAAGATTATCATCACCTAATTAGCACACAAAACAAATTTCATAATTTTTGGACTTATATTTTATTTATTAAAATTCATGGAAGTTGCATTTGTTAATTTAAAGAGCAAATTAAAGCACAATTAAATTTTATTGGAAAATCAGAGTTAGCATTTTTCCTGGATAGAGCATATTACAAGGAACACATACATATTTTTGTTGCATTTTTATTTGCCCAAACAAAATTAATACAAAAAGATGAAAATCGGCATTTGGAAATTAAATGGAAAAAGAAAAGCTTTTTCTTTTTTACCCGCCGGGCTGCACTGTCGCGGCCCATCCGCCTGGCCCGGCCTGCTTCAATGCGCGCGCGCAGCCGCCCGCGGCTCTCCCTCTCCCTCTCTCTCCTCACGCCGACGGCGGCCCCCACTCGTCAGCTCGTTCTCCCTCCTCTTCTCTTTTCCGGTGAACAGTGGAACGACGGCGGCCGACGGCGGCGTTTGCCAACGACGAGCCCCCCGATGAAACCGACTACACCGGTGAACTCTTCTCATCATACCGCGCCTAACAAGCTATCATATGCCACTTCTCATCCCTCGGGCTCGCGACACCGGCGACCCGGCGGCTCGGCAGCGCCGGCGGACCACGGCCCGAAAGCTCACCGGAAGCTTCTCCGGCGGCGCTTAGACACACCAACACATTCAACAACCTCGAGGGCGAACTCGACACGGTACGAATACGACTCGGAGCATGGCTAGCTATGCACGACGATGGCACGCCCATGGCGGGCGGTGTAGCTCACCGCTCACGGCGTTTCAACCAAACTATTGCAGACGATAGACGCAACCATCACCTTGGTTATGCTCGGGAGCTCACCGTGACTTCAAAACACAAGCGCGGTGAGTCGGAAGATGGATGGAGGGTGATGGACGGCGAGGGCGGCGAGCTGCGGCGGTGTGAGCTCGGCGGCGAGGTGGCGTCCGGTGAAAAGGCGTGCTCGCACAAAGCAAGAGGTGGACCTCAATCGGTGAGCTAGACAGTTGTGTAAATGCAATTGGTTGGGCTCGAGACCTTCCGGGTTTGCTCTGCCGCGATGAAAAGCTTACTGGCGGTGCTTGGCCTAAGCGGGAGGAAGGCGACGGTGGACAAGCGTGGCTCCAGCGATCTCCCTGTGCGATTAGCGACTCCACGCGTCTTGTGCCAGGAGGCGGCGAAGCTGTATGCTTTAATTGGATCGGTGGTGGGATGAGGCGGGCGAATTTGATGAAAGAATGGCGGCGGCCTGGGCGGTGAGCGAGGAGGAGGGAAAAGGGATGCCGACGGCCCAGGTGGGTGGCTTTTATAGGGTAACGACGAGCTGGACAGTGGAAGGGAGCTTCGTGACGACGACGAGCCGGACGGCGTCGCGTGAAAGGCAGGAAGGCGTCGGAACGGCCACGGCGACGGCGGCCCGACCGGCCGGCATGGGCAGGCCGGTGAGGTGCCCCCCTTCTCACCGTAGCGTGAGCCATTTTTTCCATTTTCGAAATTACTTTTAAAACTTGAACTGTTCACAAAAATATCCCAAAATACAGATGACTCAAAATTTTATGCTCTACAACTTTCATTAAAGTAGTTTAGTCAGATTCAAACTGATTTTTTGAATTTGAACTTCAAATTTGAAATTGAAGCAAAACCCTAACTTTAGGGATTTTAAAATTACTTTCAAATTTTGAATAAAAGATGAAAGTATCCAAAAATAAAAGTTGTTCTATTTTTCAAGGTCTACAACTTTCATTTAGGAAGTTTTTCATGAAACTAAATAATTTTTGAATTAGAGTTTAACACTTAAAAGGGGATATTTTCCAATTCAAACCACTTTTGAAATTACTTCAAATTTTATTTAAAAACTTGAAAAACTTTATATACCAAAGTTGTAGAGCTCAAAGAGATGCACAAACTGTATTTTTGGAGTTTTCCCAAATTTTGAATATTTTGAGGTGAAATTGAAAAGGGGCAAAAACACTTTGAAATTCACCCTTTTTTGAAAAAGATTTTCAAATTGAATCTTTGGGCAATTAATTAATGATGATGTGGCACTTTTCAAACCCAACCAATAGTACACTTTCAAAATACAAAGTTCATACCTTGAAATAGTGCCATTGGTTAGCAACTTTTATTTATAAAATTAATTATGGTTAGCTCATCAAAATTGAAAATGAAATTCCATTTCCCACACTTAGCCATCAAGCTAGGGTTTGGGGATTTTGAATTCTAAATTCAAAATTGATTCTTTCTTGCACCTCATTTGACTTGTAAAACATGTTTAGAGTGTGAGTTAGGGTTAGCCAAACACTTGCAAACACCAAGGTTGGTTTTAATTGATTGCTTTTATAAACAAAAATAAACTTGTGGGTGAAATTTAAATGATAAACACATTCATATGTGATATAAAAGAGCTCAAACAACACCTTAGAATTGTAAACTTATTTTAGTTGTTTGAA
>JADLZL010000184.1:0-39379 GCA_015844335.1 Chrysopogon serrulatus | reverse complement strand
CTAGTGCATATTTAGCACGAAAACTTATCCGCCACGGAAATATCACGATTGGGCTCGGGAACCATCTAGAAGACACCATGGCACCCGCCCCCCCCGCTAGGGTTTCGCCCCCCATCTAGAAGCTTCCTCCACCGCCTACGAGGAGTCATCTTGGCCCTTGGTTACGTCGGTTTGATCCTACGGCGCACGTCGATCCCACCGGGCTATAAATAAAGGGGTAGACCCCCTCCCTAAAGCATCAAGTCATTTGGAGATCCAGCCATCAAGCGCCTTCTCTAGTTCATCAGAGTCTCTCTAGTTCATAGCTTTAGCCTAGTTAGATTAGAAGTAGAAGAGTTCTAGTTCTTCAAATGGGATCCGGAGCCCCCCGGCGTCTGTCCGCAGCGCGGAGTTCGGTATAGTTCTAGTACTTTGCTCTTATTGTATTCAATATTATGATTCAAGCAACATTGTTCTTAATCTCTTATATATTCTTAATTGCAATAGTCATTGTCTACTTTGATTATATGTCTAGGATAGTTGGTTTGATCTTATTGAATTCATGTAATTGCTCAGTATAGCGTTTACCTAAGCGTGCATTGGGGTAGATGGTAGACAATATGTAGACGTGGTGTCTAGATATCTTGTTTATCTGCGAGTGCACCCTGACGTGCCGGGACGTGTGGTAGTCCGCGCAGGTGACAGCTGCGTTGGTTCCTCTGTAGTCCACCCTCCGTACGTAGGACTAGCATGGGCATGGTCGCGAAGGAGGTGACCCTTGTGTCTTAATACCCTCATTAGTTGATGCCTCTTTACATGTGATAATGATATAGGGTTAACTTAACAATGATTGCTAGATGTAGTTGCACTAATTAGAGTTATTCATTGACGTAGTTATTGAATTACCTTAGTATTTATTCCCCGAGTTTATCCATTGGCTAGCTATTGTTATGACTAGAAGAGCTCTCGATGTTTATCTATTTATGATGACCGATCATTATTATTATTTATCATATATATCTTTTATCACGTGACTTATCCCTGTTATGAGTAGGATTCTAGTTATGGTTTGTCTTTCACATCAATAGTATAAGTTATAGTTTATAAGTCCTACATATAGACCTTCCCAGTGGTATAAATATAAATCGACAACCCGGTAGACTTCCCTAGGTAAAATGCTACAACGGTATAATTATCTCGTCCGCTTGCGTAACCGATCTTAGTTTATATTCTTATCTTTATATTCATATCTTTTATTTCTGCCTAGTCATATTGAATACATATAAATCTATAGTTATTTCTTAAGCAATATGATTAAGGATGACAACTTAATTCATGCTTAGGAATGATAGTGATAAATAGGTGGCTAGTTGCTAATGACAAGTTAATTATATACCGACCATTTCGACGTTGTTGCTAGGGGTAGGATTTATCTCTGCTTTTTAGTAGTGACGTTAGAAATGCCAACAAGTATTTTTTTTTGCCGGGGAAGGTAGCTAGGCAATTAAGAACATTAATAGACTTATACTTAATTATGTGATCAAAATAACCATTAACCCCTGCTCAAGCAGGATTACCCTTGTTTGTCTACTTTAATATCTTATGCGGGGTAATAATAAACGACCGGTTTACGACCTTCCTCCGCATGCCCCCACAAAATAAAAAAGAAACATAACAAATCCAATGTTGGAGAAAGAGGTCGACGTCATAAGACTTTAATTCATATCTCAAGTGACGGGAACATAGATGTTGCATCACTCACAAATTCCATCATGTGAGTCATGGTAAGTATGATCAAATAAAGGTGAGAAAGTCTTGCTCATGGACTTTAAATTTTATGAGTAGTTATCTTTTGCATTCCACTACATGTTTACTTTTTACAATCCAAACATCCATCTCATTTAGTTTAAAGTTTTTTATCCATAACATGTTTAGTTCCATTCATATATATCCATCCCAACTTGCATTCTTATAAATCATAATAAAAAAACTCACCATAATCATGCTTTTTCATCTCTACTTGATAAACTTCTACAGTACTTTCATGCTACTTGTATTTGCTATAGTATGCTTTGGTTTAGAAGTATCTTCATACACCATTGAAATTGAGCATTGACTATTTTTCTAAGTTAAAATAAACATGGTGTCTAGTTTAATTTTTGAATCATAAGGTGATTTGATCTTACTTCTAAAAGGTTTTTGAATTAAGCAAGGTGCTTAGGTTAAAATCCTTTTTCTGATTCAAATTGGACATGAGTCTGTTGATTCTTGAGCTGATAGTATACTTTAGTAGATACTAGTTATTTTGTCAGACTAACCCTTATAGGAGAATTCTCAAATTCAATCTGGGTAAGTCAAGAAAAGAATTCACATATGAGATGAATCAAGGCAGATAATAACTTTGCACAAGAAGTCCTCCTTATGAGTATTAATATTTATTTATCTTTTGTTACAAGTTATCTTTGTCTTGAACCATGCTAGATTGCAACAACAACATAAAACACAATAGACACAATTTATGCTAAATAATCTTAAACCATATATCATCTTGATTAGCATAGAAAAAATAAAAAAAAAGAGTATTGACAACAAAACCCGTATTTCAATCTTGCTATTCCCTCGGGTATGTGTCTATTAACATTTTACAGGAAAGAACAACTTTAATCTATTGGAGAAGAAGTTTTCAAGTGAGCATTATTGCATCTCCAATAGACCCGAACCCTCCTCTTTCAAGTAAGTTCGTCACCACTTACTTAGAAGGATGAAGATATGAGGTACGTTTGTCCAAGCCTCATGCAACATGTAACTACAATTAACATCTTATACCATGTTGCTAATTTGTCTTGGTCATTTCTACCCTATGCCATGCTCAAACATAACTTGCTAATATATATATAATAAAATGCTCCTATGGTTCACCATACATATTCTTGGTTCTATGTGAATAAATACCTTTAGTCTTGCAAACTTCCTTATTCTATTATAAGTATGCTTTACAATATTACTTAAACATTATGAAAATCAAGCATGCTTATATAAGAATTTAGTTGTACATATAGACTAACTCCTCCTACATAAAAAAAAATTAAATTAAATCATATTAGGAGACTATTCATAGAATCAATTCAAGGTTAAGAGTATATGCTTCGAAATAATATCCTTACTTTAACCTTGATGGAAAATTTTTGAAATAGTGATGAATCATTGAAAACATGAGCTATAAATTAATCTTTAACTCTTAGGCAAACACTATCCGTACTTTGATAAATACTATATTCCTTCAGGTATGTGTTGTCCACTAACCCCTTGCAGAGAAGACATAATGAGAGAAGCAGGAGGTCTGAAGAGTGAGAAAGGAGTACAACATTCAAGACAAGATGCTAATGAATAACCCATGATACAAGAAAAAAAGAGAGAAGACCATTGAACTTCATTTACCCTTCATCATGCTCTAATAATGGAGGTAACATCTTAAGATAAGTGGTCAATTAATTTCCTCTTGGTCCTGATATGCAATAAATGAAAATACAACCATGTTATAGTTACAACTTAATTTGATCAATCTAATTAAACTTAACATTGTTTGTTCTCTAAGTTTATTCATAGCACCATTCTCTTAATCTCAGTCTTAACCAAGTAATCTATAAATACTTCATCTATTATTCTTGATACATTATAAAGATGAACAGTCTTTCTTGTGGTTAAGTGTCTTTACTCTTTATCTCACAAGTTTAAATGCCATATTTATAATTCTAGTCCTCTCACCCGAGATATGAATGAACAATATGAATAATATCAATCTTATTGTGCCCAAAGTTAGAGGATGAATAAATTTCTGGTTCTGTTGGTGATTTTCCACCAGCAGAGCCCATGCACTTGATCTCTACCTTGTCTTTATGGGCAGAACACACTTCAATTAAAGTGTGGGGAGACAATCCCCTGAATTCTCTAAGTGAAAGTTCTCAACTATAATAATGATGCACATAAGATTGACTTCGAGATACCTACAAAAGAAAGAAAGAAGGTGGCACCGCCATTGGAAGCCACTAGTGGAGGCACCACCTCAATCCTTACCCTGAAGAGCAACTCGAAGTACTCAATAAACAACTGCAAGGAGAAGTCTAGTTCGAAGGAGTATAAATATCGAACCCTCGCCGTGAGGTAACATCGGTAGTTATCTATATGTACTTTCTTGCATCGTATGATTTATTCTCTCTTTAGCATGACTACTTTTCTATATTAGCAATGCATAGAAATAATAAAAATAAATAGTCTTACATTAGGCTACATTCATGCATCTTAAAAACATTAAGCCCCATGTGAAACCCTTATAGTATAAAAACTGTAGGAGTTCTCACTGTGGTGGCATACAGAATAAAAATATATATCATGTATTTACACTTTATGCATATAAACCCATAAAATCTAAAAAGATTAACTGAGCATCCTGCTGCAATACTACTATCTTGAAAATACTTTCAAACCTTCACAACAACCAATCCTCTAAAAACGGCTAATCATTAACATTTTATCCTAATACCGTTCTACGAGTTTTGGTGTTTTGTGAGAGCTTTCTACAGGATGACTCCAAGAGCCAACTTACCTAGGAATATTCATCTTCATCACTTGAAGTACACCTTTCCGACATGCAGCTGACCCCTGTGTAAAGGAAGTAACTTCTTGGGTGATGAGATTGAAGTATTCCTGGCAACACTTGCTCTTATAAGCATGAGCTCCTCTGTGAGGACCACTCAGCTTCAACGATCAACCATAAGCAAACAACTAGCTTGGGGGAGAGCATCCCTTGGTTATCAGCAAGGATAGAAGCAAAAGAGACAGAAACGAGATGGAAGGAGGCACGTGCGGCATCACCATGAAACGGGGAGTTGACTGAGGTTACCCTTAGACATGAACCCACTGAGTAAGTGTTCTCCTCTACCTAAGTCATGTCGGTAGACTTTAAAATTCCATACCCTAGCCATAAGGTTAGAATGGTAGATATCTCATTAAATGCATTTGTAATTTATTTAGCAGCATAATTTTGTTTACACACTAAAAGATATAAAAACAACAAAAATATTTACTGCATTACTCATGGCATCACAAAGCCCCATGTGGATACCCTATGGTATTTTTCGAAGGAACATCCGCTGTGGTGGTATAAAATAAAAATAACAAAATATAGCATTCATATTTAACTTCCTACATAATAAATAGAAAATTTAAAAATAAGATAAAAGTAAAATCCTGTTTAAATTAGACAATATTAAAGCTAGCTCACAAAGGTGATCAATTACTCTTTGGCTGACCGCTAACCCATTAACAAATTCGAGCCTCGAGTTTTGGTTTCTCTTTGTGGAGAGTATTTATGCAGAATAACATCATAGCAAGGAGAGAGTCTATCGCTGGCACCCACTAGGTCCGCTCTTGATTAGCTCACTCTAAAGGACATCTACACCAAGTATTGCAACCATCCAAATTGGGGGAGGAGCATCCCCTAGTTATCGGTGACTACACCTAAGCGATTTTTGAGTCTACTTTATATAATCATAAAATACCAAAAATATGTGGGCACATGAAGGTCCACGCCTGTTGAGTCTTTTATGAGTCTTTGGATAAAGAAAATCTAAAAATCAATAAAAAGAAGTCTTAATTAGTATTAATTATATTAGAGTGTTTAGAGTCAGTCTAGGCTAGAGTTAATTAAAAACTGATGAACATTAAAATTTTGTCATGGAAATGATGAATAGTTGCTCTGTTATAATGCTTACTAAGTACCTACTTGCTAAACTTAAAATCTCCCTGGTTCTAAGCATTGTTGTTTTAATTGGAGAATTTATTCTGAACCTTAATTGTGGAGGCATAAGCTTGCGCTAAGTCTAGGTAGTTGATTGATATGGTTCATAAAGGTTGAGCTGCTATTTATCTTATTCCTAGCATTGCTAAGTTCTGGAGGTTTATTTTGAAAATCTAAAAAATTATATGATGAGCTCTTGTATGACAAATGTGAATTCCTACCAAAGCCAGAATTAATATCTTAGAGGATAGAAAAACCTTTTTACATTCAAACTGCTTACTTTGCATTGAGTTCACTCAACCTGTGTTGTATACCTTATGAGAGTCTTGTCATGCTTTTAAAACCAAGAAACACTTGCACACTCCAGTCCACATATGCATTATTCCTACTTTAGGGGTAATCGCAATCATTCACCATATTTTCATACATGTTCATCATAAAATGTTCACCTCCTACACCGGGAGAGGACACAAAAATATACAATCACCCTATAGGATAACCCCTTGTCTTTAATGCTCTAAGTCCTGATTATATCTCTCGATCCATTTATTGTATTCAAAGGATGCATGTGGCTATGCAAAAAAAGAAAAGAAAAAAAAAAAAAAAAAAAAAAGAAAAAAAAAAGGGAGTAAAAGATGGACAAGTGTCCCAAAGAATTAAAACAATGGGTACTAAATGCCCGCCTCTCTGAATAAAAAAAGAAATAATAAAGATAGCCCATGACTTTTCTCGAGAAAAAAATTTCAAATAGAGAGTTATTTTCAAAGAGCAACCCTAGAATTAGAAATTAGCCATAAATAACATATATTCACCTAGCCACCATATTCCATACACATGCATGTCTTGGTTTGATTGTATGCCTCGATTCTCTGTGGATCCATTAGTTGACTTTACAATACATGTATTGCAAGTATGCCTATCCTTGTTATTGCCACTCCTATGAGCTCCACCATATATACCTTTAGCCATAGGGGGCATAACATCATTAATGCCTTAAGAGAGAACCACAAATACCACATACATTGAGAGACTTGAGGGTGTCATACAATTAAGCTCGAGTTTTTATTCTCAAAACCGATGAAAAACTCGGAATATTGTTATTGCAAAGAATTTGAGACATAGTACTTAGCTTGATTGTTCTATCTTTCGATTGCTCAAGACTTATGCAAAAGCTGTGAAGCCCCATATTACAGGTGAAATGAGTAAGTTTGAAGGTTAGAGCATTCATTGTTTGATCCGGAGAAAATTTTTGTTTGAAAGCATGTGTACTTGGAAAGTATAACAACATTGTAGCAACTCCCCGATCTAAAGACAATATCAGCTAGGCTTAATTTGTTTGCCAAGGGACTGGCAAAAGGTAAGCTTGGGGGTATTGTTGACACTCGTTAGCGTCAACTTTTACTAGGGCTTTTTACCCGAATGAAAACAAGAAAACACACTAGTCTAGGGCTTTATCTGACAAATTCCACGAGTTTTGCATATTCTGTATTTTCCAGGGTGATTTTCAGAAAAGCTGAAAAAGAGGGATTCTAGTGCATATTTAGCACGAAAATTTATCCGCCACGAAAATATCACGATTGGGCTCAGGAACCATCTAGAAGACACTTGAAGCAACCGGGGCCCGAGGGGTGCCAGGGGGGGCCGGCCGGCCCCACCATGGCACCGCCCCCCCCCCCCCGCTAGGGTTTCGGCCCCCCATCCGGAAGCTTCCTCCACCGCCTACGAGGAGTCATCTTGGCCCTTGGTTACGTCGGTTTGATCTGCGGCGCACGCCGATCCCACCGGGCTATAAATAAAGGGGTAGACCCCCTCCCTAAAGCATCAAGTCATTTGGAGATCCAGCCATCAAGCACCTTCTCTAGTTCATCAAAGTCTCTCTAGTTCATAGCTTTAGCCTAGTTAGATTAGAAATAGAAGAGTTCTAGTTCTTCAGCGGGATCCGGAGCCCCCCGGCGTCTGCATGCGGAGCGCGGAGTTCGGTATAGTTCTAGTACTTTGCTCTTATTGTATTCAATATTATGATTCGAGGCAACATTGTTCTTAATCTCTTATATATTCTTAATTGCAATAGTCATTGTCTACTTTGATTATATGTCTAGGATAGTTGGTTTGATCTTATTGAATTCATGTAATTGCTCGTATAACGCGTTTACCCAAGCGGCCGCCGGGTAGATGGTAGACAATATGTAGACGTGATGTCTAGATATCTTGTTTATCTGCAAGTGCACCCGACGCGTGCTTGGGACGTGTGGTAGTCAGTAGCAGGTGCCAACATGCGTTGGTTCCTCCTCGTAGTCCACCCTCCGTACGTAGGACTAGCATGGGCACGGTCGCGAAGGAGGTGACCCTTGTGTCTTAATACCCTCATTAGTTGATGCCTCTTTACATGTGATAATGATATAGGGTTAACTTAACAATGATTGCTAGATGTAGTTGCACTAATTAGAGTTATTCATTGACGTAGTTATTGAATTACCTTAGTATTTATTCCTGAGTTTATCCATTGGCTAGCTATAGTTATGACTAGAAGAGCTTTGATGTTTATCTATTTATGATGACTGATCATTATTATTATTTATCATATATATCTTTTATCACGTGACTTATCCCTGTTATGAGTAGGATTCTAGTTATGGTTTGTCTTTCACATCAATAGTATAAGTTATAGTTTATAAGTCCTACATATAGACCTTCCCAAAGGGTATAAATATAAATCGACAACCCGGTAGACTTCCCTAGGTAAAATGCTACAACGGTATAATTATCTGTCCGCTTGCGTAACCGATCTTAGTTTATATTCTTATCTTTATATTCATATCTTTTATTTCTGCCTAGTCATATTGAATACATATAAATCTATAGTTATTTCTTAAGCAATATGATTAAGGATGACAACTTAATTCATGCTTAGGAATGATAGTGATAAATAGGTGGCTAGTTGCTAATGACAAGTTAATTATATACCGACCATTTCTGACGTTGTTGCTAGGGGTAGGATTTATCTCTGCTTTTTAGTAGTGACGTTAGAAATGCCAACAAACACCCCTCACAAATCACCTCCGGAGTGGACAAGAACAATCTCCAAGCTTGCTCAACTCCGGCTCGCTGCTCCAACCGTCTAGGTGATGGCAATCACCAAGAGTAATAAGCTCAATCACAGCAAGAACGCTCACTAGTGCCACTAGATGCTCAATCACAAGGCAAATGCACTAGAAACTCTCCCAATCACTCTCTAGATCAATCAAGATGAATGCAAAGTGAGGGAGGTGGTTTGCTTAGCTCTAGAGGATGTCAAGAATGCCAAAGTGCCAAGAGAGACTCCCCCAAGCCGGCCAATCAACTTATATAGGCGCCACCAAAGACATCTAGCCGTTACACTCAAGAACAGGTTTCTGCGCACTGACCGGACACGCGAAAGAGCCTGACCGGACGCGTCCGGTCGCAGCGTCTGGTCCAACATTAAGGGCCACGTGTACTAGCCGTTTGAATTCTACACTTCGCGCCCAACGTACAGAACCTGCTCGCGCGCAGTCAGCATCCACCGGACGCGTCCGCTACAACCACCGGACGCCTAGACACCAGAGTCCGGTCGTTACCCAGAGAGCTCCAGAAACGCATTTTCTTGACCGGACACGTCCGCTGCCCCTTGGCCGGACGCGCCCGGCGTCCGGTCCTCACTCTGCACAGCTCGGCCACACCAGCGCACTTGACCGGACGTGGCACCGGATCGTCCGGTCGCCCAGCGTCCGGTCACTCCTGAAAACCGACAGACGCCAGCACTTGACCGGACACGTCCGGTCCCTGCCAGGACAGCGTCCGGTCACTTCTGAGTGATTGCACATCGTCCAAAAACCTCAGAGTCCCGCCTCGTGAGCTCGGCGGGAAGGTTTCACACCCAAACACCATCACCTCTTGCTCTCATGTGCCAACACAAAAGTGTCTCTCCACTTGTGCACGTGTGTTAGCATTTTCAAATAGATTTTGTAAGAGATTGTTAGCACACTAGGTCCCTAATGCATATGCAAAGTCATTGCTCACCTAGTGGCACTTAGATAGCTGATATTGCGCGACATCGCCCCTCTTAATAGTACGGTTATCAATCCTAAACCCGGCCATCAACTTCTCTACTCGCCTATGGCCGGCAAAATGGAAATGCCCTAACATATACCTTTGCCTCTAGCATTCCATCTTGCTCCTCATCTTCCTTCATCTCCAAGTGTGGTACTTGATCGCTTGTGGTCATCTCCATCATCTTGATCACCACTCCACCACTTGGCTTGGACCTTCCCTTTCTCTAATGCTACACACTTAGCAATAGGGTTAGTCCTAGGTTTCATCAATTAGCCAAAACCAAACTAGGGCTTTCAATCTCCCCCTTTTTGGTAATTGATGACAACCTCCACAAAGATATGAAAGAAATACAATTTTGGCTTTACACCACTTGTCCAAGCAATTTGAGCTTATGAAAAGGATTGGACAAGTCATGTAAAACACATTTGGTAGCTATGGCTCCCCCTACATGAGTGCTAAGAGTTTGGATTAGAAGTTTTGCACACATAATGGATAAATCGGTTTTGGGAGAGTTATTTCTACCAAATTGATGCTAAGGTGTATAGAATGGACCTTTGAAGCGTGATACCATCGGAGTGCACATCATGAACCATCCTTAGCCCCAAAACTAGCTAAAAACATCAAATAGCTAGAAACCCCGTGAGATCAATATTAAAAGCACGGTTTCTAGATACCACTTGGAAAACACTAAATCTAGCTAGAACCTATGCATGCTAGTAATCAATCCATCAAACAAGTTCTATACTAGCAAGCACCACACAAGCAAGAGAGATACCACTTATGAGATAAATAATCCTAAGTGCAATGCAAGTAATCATATGAATATTGTCAATCAAATGCAATCAATCATGTTCATGAGCTTGCTCCCCCTACTTGTGTGCTTCAAAATTTTGATCCCTTTCCATTCCTCAATCTTCATCTTCTCTCCCCGTTGATGTATACTATCTTTGTTTCTCTCCCCTTTTTTAGTAATCTCTCCCCCTTTGTCATCAATGACCACAAAAGGTATATGATCATGCTTAGTGTAGACTTAAAATCATAGAGGGAGCTTGAACTAGAGAGATGATCACTTAAAGTTGAGGATCATTTGTTTACATAAATTTCCTTCTCTTGTGGTTCAAACTAGTAAACTTGCATAAGTAATCTAGCTCGGTTTGAACCAATGACAAGCTTCTTCACACATCTTTCAATGGTTATCTTGTCAATGTTGAACTAGATCCTTTCTTGCTCATTTAACTAGATCAAACACTAGGGTCACATTCTCATGAACAAGTCATATTTAGCCACTAGATCATACAAGACATAGAAGCAATAGTGGCATAATATGTACTTAAAATCACTTTGTTTTCATGAATGAGCCTAATTGAACAAGAGATACCACTAAAATATGTCTATATGCTCTAAGCAAGTCCTTAGCAAATATGAATGCATCATGCCAAATAGTTTCACCTTTGCTTTAGTCGAAGGAGAGGCATGTCATATAGTTGGGGGTGCATTCATCTCATGTTGGAGAAGTCAAGAATGTTCAACTCATTTCTCAATGTGTAAAATCTCTTCTCATCAAGTGGCTTGGTAAAGATATCGGCAAGTTGATCATCGGTACCAACACTCTCAATAGAAATGTCCCCTTTAGCTTGGTGATCTCTAATGAAGTGATGCCTTATGTCAATGTGCTTTGTCCTTGAATGTTGAACCGGATTGGTGGTGATCTTCAACGCACTTTCATTATCACATAGCAATGGCACTTGTCCAAATTTGATTCCAAAATCCTTCAATGTGACCTTCATCCATAGCAATTGAGCACAACAACTCCCCGCACTAATGTATTCGGCTTCGGCGGTTGAGAGTGCAACACTATTTTGTTTCTTGGATGACCATGAGACAAGTGACCTTCCTAGCAATTGGCATGTTCCACTAGTGCTTTTTCTATCCACCTTGCATCCCGCATAGTCGGAGTCCGAATATCCAATCAACTCAAAGTTTGACCCCTTGGGAACCACAATCCAACATTAGATGTGTGCTTAAGATATCTCAATATCCTCTTGGTTGCCTTCAAATGACTTTCTCTTGGTGAAGCCTGAAACCTTGCACACATGCACACACTAAACATGACATCCGGCCTAGAAGCGGTCACATAGAGTAAGCTTCCAATCATGGACCGATACAACTTTTGATCTACCATGTTGCCACTTGTATCCAAGTCAAGATGACCATTTATTCCCATTGGAGTCCCAATTGACTTGGCTTCTTCCATTCCAAACTTCTTCAACATGTCCTTGATATACTTGCTTTGACTCACAAATATGCCTTTCTTTAATTGTTTGATTTGTAGACCAAGGAAGTAACTAAGCTCTCCAATCATAGACATCTCAAATTCTTTTGCCATCATTTCTCTAAACTCTTCACAAAAGTCTTGGTTGTCATCTACATAGATTTACAACACAAATAAGTCCTTGCCAATCTTCTTGGTGAAGAGAGTGTTATCAACCTTCCCCATCTTGAACCCTTTAGAGAGTAAGAAATCTCTAAATCTCTCATACCATGCCCTTGGAGCTTGCTTCAAGCCATAGAGAGCCTTCTTCAACTTGTAGACATGGTTGGGCTTCTTGATATCTTCAAATCCCGGAGGTTGCTCAACATACACTAGCTTATTGATGAATCCATTCAAGAAAGCACTTTTCATGTCCATTTGATATAGCTTGATGTTGTGGGCACAAGCATAGGCTAATAAGATTCTAATTGCCTCCAATCTTGTAACCGGTGCATAGGTTTCTCTAAAGTCAAGACCTTCAACTTGAGTGTATCCTTGTGCTACCAATCTTGCTTTATTTCTCACAACTATGCCATCTTGATCTTGCTTGTTCCGGAATACCCACTTGGTGCCAATGACATTATAATTCTTTGAACGCTCAACTAGTTTCCAAACTTGATTTCTTTCAAAGTTGTTGAGCTCTTCATGCATGGCATTGACCCAATCACAATCCATCAAAGCTTCTTCTATCTTCTTTGGTTCTATGGATGAGACAAATGAATAGTGTTCATAAAATGATGCTAATCTTGATCTTGTTTGCACACCACTTCTAATATCACCAACCACTTGTTCTAGAGGATGATCCCTTGCAATATGAGTTGGTTGGAGAACTTGAGGTTGAGAATTTGAGCTTGGTTGATCACTTAGTTGAGATGATGTACTAGCCACTTGATCTTGCACTTGAGAGTCACTAGCTTGAGTTTGAATTTGAGAACCACTAGCTTGCACATTTGGAGACACAATCACTTGATCTTTGTCATCTTCAAAATCTACCACTTGTGTTGGCCTAATGTCACCAACATCCATTTCCTTCATGGCTTGTATCAATTGAGTTTCTCTCACATCATCTAGATTTTCTTCCTCATCTTGAGAGCCTTTGGTTTCATCAAATTCAACATCGTGCACTTCTTCAACTATGTCATGAGTGAGATTTCAAACTCTATATGCTTTGCTTGTAGTGGAGTAACCAAGTAGGAACCCTTCATCACATTTCTTCTCAAACTTGCTCAATCGAGTGCCCTTCTTGAGAATATAGCATTTGCATCCAAACACTCTAAAATAAGCAATGTTGGGCTTTCTACCATTCAACAACTCATATGGTGTCTTCTCCAATAGCCTATGACAATAGAGCCTATTTGAGCAATAGTTGGCGGTATTGATTGCTTCGGCCCAAAATGAATGATCCACATTGTATTCACTCAACATTGATCTTGCCATGTCAATCAAGGTTCTATTCTTCCTTTCAACTAGCCCATTAGATTGAGGTGTGTACTTGGCCGAGAATTGATGCTTGATTCCAAAATCATCACATAGCTCTTCAATTCTTGTGTTCCTGAATTCACTACCATTGTCACTTCTCACTTTCTTGATTGAAGTTTCAAACTCATTTTGGCTTCTCTTGACAAATGTCTTGAATGTGTCAAATACTTCACTTTTGTCAACAAGAAAGAACACCCAAGTATATCTTGTGTAGTCATCCACTATCATAAATCCATATTTGTTTCCACCAATGCTCTCATACTTGGTCGGGCCAAATAGATCCATGTGCAACAACTCAAATGCTTTGCTTGTGCTCATCATGCTCTTGTTGGGATGAGTGTTGCCAACTTGTTTACCCATTTGACATGAACTACATAGCTTGTCTTTCTCGAACACCACATCCTTCAACCCTCTAACTAGATCATGCTTGATTAGCCGGTTGAGTTGCTTCATGCCAACATGTCCAAGTCTTCTATGCCATAGCCAACCCATGCTTGATTTGGAGAACAAACATATTGTCAATTGAGCATCACTAGCATTGAAGTCCACAAGATAGAGGTTCTCATATCTAAAGACTTTGAATATCAAGTTGCTCCCATCAACACTCACTATCTCAACATCATCAACACCAAATATGTATTTGAATCCAAGATCACACAATTGAGCCACGGACAAAAGATTGAAGTTGAGAGATTTCACTAGCAATACATTTGAGATGGACATATCATTTGTGATTGCAATCTTTCCCAAGCCTTTCACCTTCCCTTTGCCATTGTCACCAAAAGTTATACTATCAACACCATTGCCACTTGATGAGATTGATTTGAACATTCTAGAATCCCTCGGTCATATGTTGAGTGCACCCACTATCAAGCACCCAATGCCTTCCTCCGGCTTTGTAATTGACCTACAAAAGCAAATCAATTCTTTTTAGGTACCCAAACCTTTTTGGGTCCTCCAAGGTTAGTCACTAAGCTTTTGGGCACCCAAATTGCCTTCTTCTTTGGGCCAACAATGGGAGCACCAATGAACTTAGCCTTCACACCATTAGCACCCTTGGTAAGCAAATAACAAGAATCATAACAAATAGAGGATATGTTAGCATTCTTCTTGTTCTTGCAATATTGCTCTACATGCCCCACTTGCTTGCAACTAAAGCAAAACCGACCATTGCCCTTCACAAAACTAGTCTTATGAGGAACAAAGGCCGCCTTGCCATTCTTGGGGGTATAGCCCAATCCCTCTTTGTTTAGGGAGAACCTTTGGCTATCCAAGCACTTTAGCAAGCGGGCATCTCCACCATAGGCCTTGGCTAGGGCATGAGTGAGCTCATTTTCACCTCTCTCTTGAGGGTCTCATTCTCTACCATGAGTGAGGCATCACAAGTGAAACCGTCACTAATAGTAGATGTGGCATTACTTGAGCTACAAGAGGGGTTAGCGGGACCAACAACAATAGGAATATAGAATGATTCATCAAGAATATCACAAGTAACTCCTACGTTGCATGTGTCTACAACATCCTCAATCTTAACTTGATCAAGGAGGGAGGAGTGAGCCTTTTCAAGCTTAGTGTGAGCTTTCTCAAGCTTCTCATGGGCTTCCATTAGCCTCTCATGAGTAGCATTGAGCTCATCAAAGGATTGCTCAAGGGCTTTTTTGCTCTTGCGCAACTCTTTGCACTCCTTCCTTTTTTCCTCAATGTAGGAGTGAGCATCTCGTAGCATGCCAATGAGGTCCTCCTTTGAATACTCCTCATCATCGTCACTCTCACTATCGCTCTCATCATCGGATTGTACCTTGGATGGCTTAGCCATTAAGCATGTCGATGGAGCATCAAAGAGTGAAGGCTTGTTGGAGATGGCAAGACTAGCAAGTGCCTTCTTTCTTGATTTCTTGTCATCTTCACTCTCATCATCACTATCACTTGAGGCATCACTATCTCATGTGACACAATAAGATTGCCCCTTCTTCTTCTTCTTGAAGTCAAGCTTCTTCTTCTTCTTCTTTTCCCTTCTTGTCCTTCCTCTCTTTCTTGTTCTTCTTCTTCTTCTTGTCATCCTCATCACTATCATCATCACTAGAGAGACGACAATCAGCAATGAAGTGATCTTTGCTCTTGCATCTCTTCTCTTCCAAGAACCATAACCCTTCTTCTTCATGAACTTGCCAAATTTGCGCACAAGAAGAGCCATTGCTTCATCATCCGCTTCACTTGAGCTTGTGCTAGCTTCATCACTTGATTCTTGCTTCTTTTTGCCTCTTGATGAAGTAGCCTTGAATGCAACCACTTCCTTGTCTTTCTTGTTTTCTTTATCCTTCTTCTCATCCTTTTGAGAGCCCCCTTCCCGTTCCACAGGGTAGGTGTCATGTGTGACCACCTCACCTAGTACTTGGTTAGGGGTCTTAGTGTCCAACCCTTCTCTCACTAGCATTGTGACCAAGAACTCAAATCTTGATGGTAGGCTTCTTAGGAACTTATGAGAGAAATCCGCATTATCCACCCTCTCACCCAAACTCTTCAAGTCATTGACAATCACTTGGAGGCGGTGGTACATCTCCGGCACACTCTCATCATCTTGCATCTTGAAACTTGAGAGCTTGTCTTTTAGGATGTATAGCTTGGCACTCTTCACGGCTTGTGTGCCCTCATATGTCTCCTCCAACCTAGTCCACACATCATGAGCCCTTTCCAAATCCTTAATTTGCTCAAACACTTTTGACTCCAATGCTTCATAGAATGTGTTGATTGCAATGTCATTGAATTGGAGCTTCTCTTCTTCTCTTGGAGTTGGGTCGGTTGGATCAATCACGGCAAAGTCTTTGTCCACAACCTCCCGAACCTTCCGGTTGAGTGATTTTAAGTATGCACACATCTTTCTCTTCCAATGATCATAACCGGTGCCATCGAAGTGCGGCGGCTTCCCCACATGATTGATATGGTTGACTTGAGCCATTTTAACACCGAAGGATGTTAAGCCTTAATCAACGGTGACCTCTGCTCCGATACCACTTGAAAGGTCCTAAATGGCTAGAGGGGGTGAATAGCCTATAAAAATTTCTTGCGATGCACTAAACAAACCGGTTAGTATAACAAATGGCGAAGCAAGTGTTGCACTAGCCTAATGGGGGTTGCAAGCCAACCTAACCAATTCTAGCAATCCTAATACACTAGGCACACTAAGAAGATGGTCCTTAGCAATCCAACTATGCTACACAACCTAATACACTACTTTACACAAATGTAATCGCTAGGAAGGGAACCGAGTGTCCAAACCGTGCCTTCGAGATGACCAATCACCGTCTTGTCAATGCAATGAAACCCGAAGAGATGATCCAATATAGAAATCCAAGTTGATCTCGAAGGATCAAACCACACAAGAATACCGAGGGACACAAGATTTTTATCCTGAGGTTCACGTGCTTGCCGGCACGCTACTCCCCGTTGTGTCGACCACACACTCGGTCGTTCGGTGGCTAATTGGCGTCACAAGCCAAGCCCTCACCGGGCGCCACAAGAACTAACACAAAGTGAGGGTAACTCAATGACACTAGATTCCACTAAGGATTCCTTTCGCGATCTCCCGCGGGGTGGGATCAACACCCCTCACAAATCACCTCCGGAGTGGACAAGAACAATCTCCAAGCTTGCTCAACTCCGGCTCGCTGCTCCAACCGTCTAGGTGACGGCAATCACCAAGAGTAATAAGCTCAATCGCAGCAAGAACGCTCACTAGTGCCACTAGATGCTCAATTACAAGGAAAATGCACTAGAAGCTCTCCCAATCACTCTCTAGATCAATCAAGATGAATGCAAAGTGAGGGAGGTGGTTTGCTTAGCTCTAGGGGATGTCAAGAATGTCAAAGTGCCAAGAGAGACTCCCCCAAGCCGGCCAATCAACTTATATAGGCGCCACCAAAGACACCTAGCCGTTACACTCAAGAACAGGTTTTTGCGCACTGACCGGACACGCGAAACAACCTGACCGGACGCGTCGGGTCGCAGCTTCCGGTCCAACATTAAGGGCCACGTGTACTAGCCGTTTGAATTCTACACTTCGCGCCTTGTCTGAGAACACCGCGCCCTTGATCGGCATCCACGGACGCGTCCGCTACAACCACCGGACGCCACGACACCGAGTCCTGGGTCGTTACCCGAGAGAGCTCGAGAAACGCATTTTTCTTGACCGGGCGCGTCCCCTGCCCCTTGACCGGGCCGCGCCCGGCCCCGGTCCTCACTCTGCACAGCTTCGGCCACACTAGCGCACTTGACCGGACGCGGCACCAGATCGTTCGGTCGCCCAGCGTCCGGTCAATCCTGAAAATCGACAGACGCCAGCACTTGACCGGACGCGTCCGGTCCCTGCCAGGACAGCGTCCGGTCACTTTTGAGTGATTGCACATCGTCCAAAAACCTCAGAGTCCCGCCTCGTGAGCTCGGCGGGAAGGTTTCACACCCAAACACCATCACCTCTTGCTCTCATGTGCCAACACAAAAGTGTCTCTCCACTTGTGCACGTGTGTTAGCATTTTCAAATAGATTTTGCAAGAGATTGTTAGCACACTAGGTCCCTAATGCATATGCAAAGTCATTGCTCACCTAGTGGCACTTAGATAGCCGATATTACGCGACATCGCCCCTCTTAATAGTACGGTTATCAATCCTAAACCCGGCCATCAACTTCTCTACTCGCCTATGGCCGGTAAAATGGAAATGCCCTAACATATACCTTTGCCTCTAGCATTCCATCTTGCTCCTCATCTTCCTTCATCTCCAAGTGTGGTACTTGATCGCTTGTGGTCATCTCCATCATCTTGATCACCACTCCACCACTTGGCTTGGACCTTCCCTTTCTATAATGCTACACACTTAGCAATAGGGTTAGTCCTAGGTTTCATCAATTAGCCAAAACCAAACTAGGGCTTTCAGGCCGGCCGGCCCCACCTGGCTGCAGCCCCGCCTTCCCTTCACTCTAGTGTCTTCTGGATCCTTCTATAGTAGTTTGGCGTATTCCTGAGTTGCGGATAATTCCGTGGTGTAGATTTGTAGTTATGCCCCTTTTTCGATGTTTTCTGGATTAGTCCCTGGAAATTGGTAAATCACCAAAACTCATGGAAATTGTTAGATAAACCCTAGCCTTCTAGATATTGATGTATGTTTCATCCCTTTTGATATATAGAAAGTTGACGCTATCCATCGTCAACACGGACGCACGTTGGTTTTCACATTTTCAGCAGTCATCGGACGCGTCCGATGAGGAGCGTCTGAGCGTCCGGTGCTTCTTGCATAGTGCGCATAACGGTCAAATTCAAACAGGGACACGTGGAGACTGTGTGGTGCTCGGGGACAGGCGTCGGACGCGTCTGATGTTAGGCATCTGAGCGTCCGATGACCCCGAGTCAGCCCCACCAAGAACATAATGATTCACTTGTTTGGTGGGTGACTATATAAGTTGTTTGGCCGGCTTGGGGGAGACTCGCTTGGCACTTTGACATACTTTACATCCCCTAGAGCTAAGAAAACCAACTCCCTCACTTTGCATGCATCTTTATTGATTTAGAGAGTGATTGGGAGAGCTTCTAGTGTATTTGCCTTGTGATTGAGCATCTAGTGGCACTAGTGAGCGTTCTAGCTGCGATTGAGCTTATTACTCTTGGTGATTGCCGTCACCTAGATGGTTGGAGCAGCGAGCTGGAGTTGAGCAAGGTTGAAGATTGTTCTTGGCCACTCCGGAGGTGATTGTGAGGGGTGTTGATCCCACCCCGCGGGAGTTCACGAAAGGAATCCTTAGTGGAATCTCATGTCATTGAGTTACCCTCACTTTGTGTGAGTTCTTGTGGCGCCCGGTGAGGGCTTGGCTTGTGACGCCGATTAGCCACCGAACTACCAAGTGTGTGGTCGACACAATAGGGAGTAGCGTGCCAGCAAGCACGTGAACCTCGGGATAAAAATCGTGTGTCCCTTGGTGTTCTTGTGTGGCTTGATCCTTCGAGATCAACTTGGATTTCTATGTTGGATCATCTCTTCGGGTTTCATTATTTTGACAAGACGGTGATTGGTTCGACATCCCGAAGGCACGGTTTGCACCTCTCGGTTCCCTCCTTGCGTATAATCTTTGTGCACTAGTGTAGCTTGTAGCATATTAGGTTGCTTGTGTGTGCTCTAGTGTATTAGGATTGCTAAAATTGGATAGGTTGGCTTGTAAACCCTCTCTAGGCTAGTGCAACACTTGCTTCACCATTTAGTGTACTAAAAGGTTTATTTAGTGCTTTGCAAGAAATTTTTATAGGCTATTCACCCCCCTCTAGCCATTTAGGACCTTTCACCGGCCCAAGCACAAGATGGCCCGGTGGCCAGCGGGCCCGTGCCAACACGGCACGGAGGAACAAGCTGTGCTTGGGCCATACCCTAGGCATAGTGTGCCAGCACAACATGACCTACCTTGCAATAGGAAGCCTAGTGCTAGCCTAGCCCCCTAATGGCCCTGCGGCACCCCCCCACATAAAAGGAGTTGGCATAGCGCCCCCACCCAAACCCTAAATTGTTTACCTCCCTAGCCATGCCCACTCTATGCTCTCCTCTCGCCATCATGCCTCATCGAATTAGAGCTATAGTCCTTGACTCCAGTGACCTCGATCCACCTAACACAGTCCTGGCGCTCCATGCCTCCACCATCTCACCCTGATCCTCTCTCATTGTCTTACCTCTCCTCACTTCCCTTATATCTCCTCTTCCTCTCCATGACCATGTGAGTTCATGTGTTTGTGTCCCCGTCCATCCATCATCCATTGATCGCCGTCTTTCTAATCTGGGTGGCCCTCATCTTCTCTGGCACGGGCTCTAGTTATGCAAGTAAGCCCTAATCCCCTAAACCCTAACCTTAGATCTATTTGGTACGTCCCTCCTCTGTTACTCATCATCGTTGTAATCTGTCTCCATTTCTCGATGTTTGATCTGTCTCTTTCTCTTTTGCAGGTCGGTAGCCGATGCTTTGTCCTTCTAGCCGTGGGCGAGCAAGGCGGTGCATCATTGAGGAACGGCCGAACGGGCTAGAGAGAAGCCCTCTGTGGTTGATGTCGTGATGGCGGATGACGATGATGGCATCTATCCCCGACGATAAGCGAAGACATGATCACTTCAAGGCTAGGACTCAATGATGACGATGACATCCATGATGATGTTGTTGCCTTGTTCAGGGTCGATGTCGGTAGCGGCTCTGCTCTGACTCTAATTGAATTGAACGACAGTGGTGGAGGGGAGGTGACGACAAGAGGGATGCTGGTCATCTCCAACTCCAACAACACTGATGGTACCTCATCTGTTGGTAGGCACGTAAGTCTAGTGTCTGGTTTGATTTTGATGAGATCTTTAAGACCGCGAATGGTAAGAAGATTTGCACTGAAGCTACCTGTAAAATGTGTAAGAATATGTTGAGTGCTAGGTCTAGTGCTAGCACTAGCCACTTGAAGGGACACTAGAAACTTGTAGGAAGAAAACTAATCAGGCTACTAGGGTTCAGTCTAGGCTTGCTTATAATCCTGAAGGTTCTCTGCATAACTGGGACTATAAACTTGTTATTTTTTATCTAAGTTGTGTCGATTGATTTCTAGGCTTGAATTGCCATTAGGTATATGTGAAACAGATGCCTAGGAGTAGTACACTGTTTGTGCTCATAACCCTAGACTTGTTAAAGTATCTAGACAGACCATCACTAAAGATCTTGCTAAGCTATTTATTGAACATCGTGATATGCTTAAGAAACATGTGTTATTTGTTGTTGCTTTCTCTGTTGCTCTGACTTTAGGCATTTGGTCTAGTAATGCTAGGAGGATTAGTATTGTTGCTCATTATGTGAATGTTGATTGGAAGTTACAGAAAAAAGTTATTGGTCTTAGACTGATTGAGGTTAAATATTCTAGTGAAAATATTGATGAAAGAATTACAAAAGAATTACATGTGTGATTGAGGAGTAAGGTCTAATTGACAATGTATTTTCTGTCACCCTATACAATGTTTTTTCTAATGTTAAGGCTATGAACACTTTGACAACTAAATTTGCTAGTTATTTGGGTCCTCATCCTTGACTTGAGCTATAATAGTCTTGTGCATCAACGTTATGCTTGTCATATCATTAATCTAATTGTAAAATCTGATTTGAAGAGGTTCAATCCTTACATAGAGGATTTTAGAACTGCATTAACTTCTTAAATTCCTCTAATCAAAGAATTACTATGTTATTTTCTCTGTCTCTTTTGTTTATTTTATTTATTATTATTTATAAAATATCTAGTTTTTCCTCACAATTAAATATAATTACTGTTTCTTATTTTTTCCCCTCTAAATTGAAATCTAATAGGGTTTATATTAATTAGAATTAGTCTCCATGTTATCTTTCTTATCTTGTTTGTTCATGTTATTACTGTGATTTGTTTTTCTAGCCAAACATTTAGATTGATCAAGTGAACGTCAAAGACCTAGGGCTAATTAGTTTCATATTTTTCTTTCAAATATTCAGTGTTGTTTTCTTTATTTTTAGATTTTTGTTTCTTTATTTTTAGATTTCTTTTATATCGTAACACAATCTATTATTTGGTCTTTTTGTATACCCCGTAGTGGCTAAAGCACCGCTTATCGACTCCAGGTAGCCCGGGCTCATCAGCAAAGTGCTAAGGGATTTTTATTCGTATAAAAGAGAGGGGACCAAAAGAGAAACACTATAGTTTTTTACACAAATATTTCTGCAGGGGGTGTTTGGATTCCCCTGGCAATTTTTTTGCCCCGTCCCCATCGAATCTAGTCACACATATGTGAAGTAATAAATGTAGTCTAAAAAAATAATTAATTACACAGATTACGATAACTTTGTGAGACGAATCTTTTAAGACTAATTAGTCCATGATTTGACAATATGGTGCTACAGTAAACATTCGCTAATGACGGATTAATTATACTTAAAAAATTTGTCTCATCGTTTCACGAGTTCTGTAATTTGTTTTTTATTAGTATTTAAAACCCCTTCCGACATCCCTCCGACATTCCGATGTGACATTTTTCCACACCATCCAAACACCCCCTAAGAATCGTCCGGACATGTACTGTATATATTTTGTCTGTGTACGTATCTTCTCACACATGATCATTAGTTGTTCCTTTGATCGGCCCCATGTTCCAGTCCTGGCTCGGCACCTGATAATAATAATGTAATGATGCATGCAGCATGCTTGAGTTGCTTGCGTCTCTGGCTGACAGCCTTTCTCTGTATAGTTTTCAACTCCTCCGTCTGTATGTGGTGCTCACACTGATTTGACCCCAATATTCGGATTCCGAACTGATATGCCTTTCTTTTTTATTCTGTAATGTAACGGTAGACAGGATCGCCCTGAATCCTGATTGAGGTGCCCCGGGCATTGACCTTCTAGAAAAACCTTGGCTAGAGGAGAATTGTGCAATCTTTCACCAGCTGTCTCCTCTGCTTGCAGTTAACTGCAGTAAATCATCACATAGCCAGGTTATTTAATGCTATTAAGATGCTGGATAATTACTAGAGTCGAGCTGACATTTGGGAATGAAGTGAAATATAAACCTAGTTATCCACAGAAATTATCTCAATATAGATGGCATATGTCAGCTTGTTATCAAGTTAAACCAGCAGGGCCCCTCGTCTCGTGACCTTTCAACGTGTCATAATAAATAAGGACGCTCACAATAGAGAAACTATGGTAGTTTCTACATATATCAATTGCACTGTCACGTAGGTAATTTGCTTATGTGATAAGTGATTTAATAAGGAGAGAGAAAAAGAAAATCCAAAAAACTAAGTCTAACTAAAAAACTGGATCTTTGTGTTATCAATAGACAAGAAACTACTCTAACCGCGTGCATTGGTACAGCAAATATGGTTTCTGTCAGTACTTATATCCTATGCTATAGAAAATCATGCACTGTAAAGGATAGTTTTTGATATGATGTTCTATACTATAGAACTACTAATAGTTTCTTGCATTGTGAGTATCCTAACAAAGGCTAACACACATGTTTGCACTGTGTCTCTTTTTAGGCGAGCAACGATTATAGTCGTTGGATGAGAAACGAAAGCTCCACTCAAATCGTGTATTGTTCATCTTTCTCCTCTCGTAAACACACCAGCTGGCTCCCGCCACCAACCTCCCCCACCACCCTGGCCAGTGGCTCCCCCACCATGGCTGCGCTGTCCACCGTCGCCACCGCACGGACCCCCGACTACCCAAGATTTGAAATTAGGATAGTCCTAATCAAAATTTTTATATCCAATATGATAAAATCAAAAAAAGTTGAGTGCACATGACTAAATTAACTAAATTACGATAATACATTTAAAAGGCTCGAAACTTACACAAATAGGTCTTAAATTTCATTCAATTTCATTTTTGATTCATTCCCACGCACAAATCTCTAACCCTAACTAAAGATATTGAGGTTTGGGAGATGAGAAGCACACTCATCACTTCACCAAACATCAGTCCACCAGTGTCCTGGGGTGAGCCGCGAGCTCACAGCCCTATAGCCACCGTCGGCGGCGTGCCCTGCGGCCTGCGGCCTGAGCGTGCGACCATGCGCACGCATGGCAGCTGGGTGACGGGCTGACGAAGTTGTGCTCAGGCTCGGTCGCTCGGCGAAGATGGCAAGTCGGCAGGGTATCGCTTGGCGCTCAGCGGACCGACGGAAGGGGGGCGGCGCGGCCTCACGCTAGAGCCTCGTGGAGTCATGGGAGGATGGATGGGGCTCTCCACTCTTGACCTAGAGTTGAGCACATGGGCTGCTGGTGTTGGGCAGAGAAGAGAGCTAATAAGACTTTTTTTTTCTTTGTTCGGCCAAATTTCCGGAGTACTAAAGACTTTTTAGGCCCGATTCCAGGGTAGTCTGGGGCCTACCTGGACTACCCTTTAGGTCCACCACTGAGCCAACTGCTGAGCAAGCTCCGTTGCCGACAATGCTAGGCGAGCGAAAACTATTTGGATTCCATTACTAAACTCAACCAAACTAAAGTTGTTATTTGATACATTGTTTACAGTGCCACCGTAATTTTATTTTGTTAAGGATTAAGTCCATTTTTGGCCCCTCAACTATCTCGGTCGGTTGATTTTAACCCTGAACTCCAAAACCCTTTACTGTGGGCACCTGAGTTACTGTTGTGCTTCAGTTTTAGCACCTGAGCTGTTTTGCGATGATGTGTAGGTGGTTTTGACTTGCCACCATGGCATGGCCCGCCACGCTGGACAGTCGAGTGGCTGGGCAAAGCCAAATGAGAAGCCCGGCCCACCAAACTCTCCCTCTCATTTCCTTCCCACCCCAACCCTAGAACCGCCGCACGGCGGCGGTTCTAGGTTGGGGCGGGAAGGAAATCTCCTTTGCCCCCCCGTCGCCCTCCTTGCCCCATGCCGGGGGGCCCCCCTAAACTCCTTCGCTGTCGTGGTTCATGTACTGAAATGAAGAAGGCGGAGATCAGCAGGTACGACTAAATCCAAAGAAGCTGCTCCATTTTTTGGAATTTCAGATAGTTTTGCTTGATAGGGTTGCGAAGTAGATGTAGAATAGTAGTTGCTTGCTGTATTAACTGAGATGGTCTTTGCTGAGCGTGTATGATCATTTTTGTGTTTAGGAATGGACCCTTCCGAATTCCTTGCTATTCGATTTCACTTTGGTGGTGAGCTTAGGAATGATGGGAAGAAGCTTCATTATCTTAGTGGAAATGAAGAGTTGTCATTCATTGAGCATGATAAAATGTCTCTGCCAGAAGTGCAGGGATATCTAAGGGACCATTACAATCCAACAGACCTAGTGATGCTGCATTGGCTATCCCCTAGGACGGATTTGCTGAGTGGGCTAAAAGTGTTGGTAGATGATCAGGCTTGCATGCAGATGTATAAAAGTGTTCCTGGAGATGGGGCAGTAGACATCTTTGTGGAGCTTCTTGCAGTGAATGCTGACCAACAGAGTCTTGACAGGGTGGTAGTTTGTAGGAAGGATTTCTAATCTCCAGAGCAAGTGCAAAAGGATATAGCACAATGTAGTAAGTATTTGGACTAGATTAGATCACCAAATTCAAAAGCAAAGAAGCCTGTCCTACAAGAAGTGTCAGTCAATGATTCAGCTCCTATCCAGGATGAGGAGCCCTCAGATGTGGATGGTGACTTAGATCCTGAGTACATGCCTGGTGATGATGACAGCAGTGAACAGGATGAAGAGGCTGACCAAATTATAGTTGAACTGAATGAGTTGAAGAAAAAACTGAAGGCCAGAGGTATGGTGGTGGTTGATTATGAGGGGAATAAAGTCAATGTAGAGAACCTGATGCCCTCCAATCCATTGCCTAGTCCAGTCAATGATGACTCTAAGCCAAGTGTTGAGACAGATGGATCAGATAATTCATTTGATGAGTCACCAGAGGGAGAGGTGACTAAAAAGAAGAGGGACCTCCCTAGGTTTGATGGTAGTGCTGCAGTGCCAGTTTCACTCTTGGCATGACATTTAGTAACAAAGCTGTGTTCAGGGAGGCTGTCATCAACTATGGCCTTGCAGCTAGGGAGTCCATTAAGTTTGTCAAGAATGAGGCTGCTAAGTGTAAGGAAGTTTGTTCATGGCCAAACTGTCCTTAGGTGCTTCACCTGTCTAAGACATCTAGAAGACAGAGCTGGCAGCTAGTCACATGCAAAGATGTGCACACATGCCCACCTAGGAGGGACAATTCCCTGGTCACTGGTACGAGAATTGTAGACAAGTATGAAAAATTGATCAAGGCTAACCCACAGTGGTCTATAGAGAGTATGAGAGAAACAATTTAAGAATAAATGTTTACAGATGTTAGCACTTCAAAGATTAAGAGAGCCAAGTCCATTGTAATGCAGAGGATGTATGATGCAACCAAGGGAGAGTATGCTATGGTATTTGACTACCGGCTTGAGCTGCTTAGAAGTAATCCTGGTAGCACTGTTGTGGTGAAGCTTGACCTAGATGAGCTAGAGCCAATTTTCATGAGGTTTTATATATGCTTTGATGCTTGTAAGAAAAGTTTCCTTGCTAGTTGTAGGAAAGTTATTGGTCTAGATGGATGCTTCTTCAAAGGCCTGACCAATGGTGAACTCCTATGTGCACTAGGCAGAGATGCCAACAACCAGATGTACCTCATAGCATGGGCTGTTGTAGAAAGAGAGACCAAGGAGTCATGGGATTTTCTTGGCACTCCTTATTACAGATTTGAAGTTTGGTGATGGTGAAGGATGGGTTTTCATATCTGACCAACAAAAGGGGCTCATCAATGCAGTTAATAAGTGGGCACTAAAAGTTCAGCATAGAATGTGTGCTAGGCACATCTATGCTAACTGGAGGAAGAAATTCACTAACAAGGAGTGGCAGAAGCTATTTTGGAGGTGTGCTAAATCCTCATCTATGAATCTGTTCAACTATAACTTGAACAAGCTAAAAGCAGTGACACAAAGGAGTGATGATGCAATCATGCAAAATGATCCTGAGCATTGGAGCAGAGCTTGGTTCAAGTTAGGATCTTTCTGTGATTCAGTGGACAATAACATGTGTGAATGCTTCAATCACTGGATCCTCAAATCAAGATTCCTTCCTAAATATGTTGGAGGGTATTAGGCGCCAAGTTATGGTCAGGATCCAAGAAAATAGGAGCAAGGCTGCAAGATGGACTGGGCCAATCTGTCCAAACACTTACAAGAAGTTGATGACGTACATCACAGCTAGTGGATATTGCCATGCCATCAGTAATGGGGGCAATTGCTATGAAGTCACAGCCTGGGATCATAGATTCACTGTCAACTTGGATGAGAAGACATGCTCTTGTAGGTTCTGGCAGTTGTCTGGTCTGCCCTATCCCCATGACATATCTTATGTGTATTATGCATATAGGTCTTTGGATGATTTCATAGATAAATGTTACTTTGTGGAGGAATACAACAAGACATATGCACACTGCTTGCAGCCAGTTAAAGGTAGAGCTTTTTGGCCTATAGCTGATAGGGAGAAGCCATTGCCACCAAAATATGTAAGGATGCCAGGTAGACCAAAGAAGGAGAGGAAGAGACAGGATGGTGAAAAAAAGAAGCCAACCAGAGGCAAGTTAAGCAAGAAAGGAATAGTCATAAGGTGCAAATAGTGCAAAGGAATTGGGCACAACAAAACTACATGCAGTAGGAGGACTGGATCTACTCCACCAAGTGGTGGTTCACAGCCTAGTAGACTGATGAGGCACGGCCCGATCTTCCGAGAGGTATTGGTAAGTTCGATTGGTGGAGAACTCGACGTTGGTGATCCGGCTTCAAATCGATTACCCGATTCGAACCCCTCGCAAATCGTTACACCACCAAGCTCCGTTGGTTATCAACCAAGCACAACTTGATTGACCTCGCCAAGAAGGCTGTTCCTGCAAGCGAATCAAAGAACACAAGCAAGAAGGTTTTGAACACGCAATCTGAAATTGCAAATATAAATGAAGCGAATATCAATTGAAGGTTCAAGAACTCGGTTCTAAAGGACTAATCGACACAGTGGAGGAGATCAAGAACGGGGGCCCTGGATCACTGTAAAAGGATTTGTCACCACAGTTACAATGAACGATTCAGTTTCTCGAAGGAAAACTAAACTCTAAACAAAACCCAAGTCTATTTGATGGCAGCTATGAAGATATAAATGTCCTAGGATTGGAGGCGCACCAGGGGGGACGGCCACAACATGGGCCACAAGCCCAACTCGATACAAGGCCAAGTTGGCCCAAAAATAGGTGTCGCAGCACCTTTTCATGGTCACACAGTATGATCCACGAATGTTCTAGAGCTAGGACCAGAACCAAACTGACGGCGTCATCGTCCCCTTTCCAACGCATATTCACACACCTTGTTTCGACATCGTATGAGAGAATTATGATCAAAACACTGACGACGTGTCTGCTGAATCCGAAAGTGACGTGGCTGCTGAGTTGGAGATGAGTTGCAACTTGAAGAAGACCATGGCGTTGGTGTGTCCAGCGTGGCGATGTCCTCATCATAGACCAACTAGTTGTGCTTCACAGCCTAGTAAGGCAACTAATGGTGCTTCACAGCCAACTCAGGAATCACAACCAGTAAGAGCCAGTGGGGGTGCATCACATGCAGTTGCTGCTTCACAGTCCAAGAGGAAAACTTGCCCTTCAACTAGTACTGGAATCTCCAAAAGATAGTGTTCTCTGTCATCTATTAAGAGCAATGTAAGTTTTTTTGTTAATAGTACTTTAGAATTGTCCATAGTTGCATATGTTGTATGTTGAACTAATGAAATTCCTTTATGTAGCAGAAGGGAAAACAGTCCATGTGCTCTTCAGCAAGGTTTACAACAAGACTGCAAGAAGGTTCTCAAGCAAAAGTAACCCTTAAGGCCACTGCACCAGGGATCTTAGAAAACATTCTGAAGTAATTTTTTAGGGGTCAGGGCCATCCAAGAGCAAACTGGTTGTGTCAGCTTCAATTGCAAGCAATAGAAAAAGAACAAGAGAAGGACCAAGTGAAGCTACTGGCAATGCAGGAGGTTCCAGCACCTTGTTCCTGCATGGGCTAGACCATTGAGCCACAAAGTTATCACTGCTGTCTGAATTTGTAATGAACTCTATCAATCTGTGTCAGCTGGTCATGAACCATGGCTTCTAGCCAATTAGTCATGTTCTAAACTATGTGTTTCTGTGTCAGTTGGCATAATGAACTATGTATTTGTTCTAGCCAATACTTAGTTTGCCTGTGAATGATGGGTTTATTTTGTGCATCTGTGTCAGTTTGCGAAAATGTCTCCTTTTAATTGGCGACTATCAAATAGATCAGGAAACCACAAGAGTGAAGACTAGTAGAGTCTCATCTTTTGTCATTCTTTGCTCGAATTAGTAGTTCCCAACCGCGGGTGGAGTGAAATCCAACAAAAAAATCAGTAACTCTGACCTTTATGTTGCTTATGTGGGAAAATTATGCATTCAACTTGTGTACAACAAATTCATGAACAAAATGATACCATCCATCATCTCATAAACACCAAATCCATGAGCTATTACATTGGACATAGCTTCCATTCAGTTCTTACACAACCCAAAAGTAACACAAACCGACAACAACTACACTACCAATTCAATAGTAACTAAATCCAAGATACAATTATACAAGGAACCTAAACAGACATTGCCATAGTGACTTACACACTAATAACTGAAAGCATCTAGGCCCCTAGTGGGTTTCGGTGATTAATGACAACGTAAGATTATTGTGACTAACGTGTGTTTTGCAGAAACAATTTGAGTTAGGTCACGATAATGGTGATTGATTGGGCAATCAATGGCATTCATGCCCCGACGATCGAGATCATTTTCGGTTTTCAAAGGATGGATGACAAGGTTAAGGACGGCTAGTTCTAAGTGTCGTTTAGCGTTGGAGAGACACTTAGAGTAGCTAGAACTTTATTTTTACCTTTGGCCGTACTATTAAGAGGGGTTTGAATGGGTAACTTGACCTATGTGAGTCTAGTGAGTTAGGTGTGGTGCACACTTGTTCATTCTAGTCCTAGGCAGCCCTAGAATTGGCCCAAAGATCAGTAGAGTCAAAGCCATGCGAGAGGTCGCGAAAACAGAAGTCTTTCGAGCCATTTTGGCTTGACCGGATCTTTGCACGATCTTGACGGACGCCGTCCCGGCCGGTGCATGGGGTGACAGAGTGACCGGACCCTGCCCACGGCAATGGACCGACGCCTCGGCATGCCATCAGCTCGCGGTCCATGCTGGGACCGGACGCCGATCACCGAGACCGACGCCGGGGTCGTATGTCCGGTCACTACTCAAAGAGGTTGAAAACGTGCAAAATCGGACCGGACGCGTCTAGTCAGTGGCCACCGGACTCTGACACGCGTCCGGTCGGTGTGACGTCCAGCAGGGACACAAGTTAGCCGTTAACAGACGACCGGACGCGTCCGGCCGCCCCCGACGGACGCGTCCGGTCGACCTTAAAACTGCCTGAAATACCTCTTCGTGTGGGGGTTTGTGTGGGTGGTATATATACTCCCTTACCTCATTCAATTGAGGTCTCTTGCTCATTCCAACAGCTGAAGAACACCTTGTAAGTGCTTGAGAGTACAAGAGCCCTAGTGAGGTTGAGAGATTTGTAAATCCATTGCTTAGGACCTCATTAGTGGAAAGAGAGTAGCAAGTGTGCATCCACTCATCTCATTAGGCTTGTCTTGGTCAAGTGAGAGTTCTTGCTTATTACTCTTGGTGATCGGCATCACCTAGACGGCTCGGTGGCGATTGGGAGCATGGTGATCATCCGGTGGTGATTGTGGATGGCCCATCTCATCTTGTGAGCGGTTTTAGGGGATTCACCGCGTCGGAGTGACGAAGAATCATCCCGTAAAGAGCACTTGGTCCTTGCGCGGATCAAGGGGGAGCTACACCCTTGCGCGGGTGCTCCAACGAGGACTAGTGGAGAGTGCCGACTCTCCGATACCTCGAAAAAACATCGCCGCGTTCCTCTCCTTCTCTTTACTTTCAGCATTTACATTCTCGCAATTACTTCTTGTATTTACATTGCTAGAATTGTCTTGCTAGAGTAGGGTTTGGAACCTAGGGAGCAAAACTTTTGTGTCTAGAAGTCATAGAACACACATTAGGCACTAGGGGTGAAATGGGCTAGTGATAGGTTATTACCGCTGCGATTAAAATTTAGAAAAGCCCAATTCACCCCCCTCTTGGGCATCTTGATCCTTTCAATTGGTATCAGAGCCTCGTGCTCTTGATTTAGGCTTAACCGCCTAGAGAAAAGATGACCGGAGGGAATGGACCTCCTCCCATGTTCGAGGGCGATGACTTTCCTTATTGAAAGATTCGCATGGAGGCGTATCTTGAGGCCGAAGATCTTAACACGCTTCGAGCCGCTACTCAAGGTTTTCCAAGACCTAGAGATGCCGCACATCTCACACAAGATGAGGAAACCAATGAGAAGTGGAATGCAAAGGCCAAAAACATCATCTTTAGAGGTCTTTGCAAAGATGTGTTCAACCGGGTCCGGAACCACAAAAATGCCCATGATCTTTGGGAAAATATTTGTGCGCTCCATGAGGGAACCAAGAGTGAGCGTGAGGAATGCTATCATCTTGTTATGCAAAAGCTTAATTCATTTGCCATGCTTCCTCATGAGAATGCTAATGAAATGTACTCTCGCTTGAATGTCATTGTAGAGGAGCTCAATGGACTTGGACTCACACAAATGTCACCATCCGATGTTTGAGAAAGATCTTGTGTGTCCTTCCAATTGACAAGTATGGCCACATTGTCACCGTGCTCCATCAAGGTGATCTTTCCACCGCTACACCAACTCAAGTCTTGGGGAAGATAAATGCACATGAGATGTACATGCACATCACTCCAAGAAGAAAGCTCTTCTTCCGCTAAGAAGAAAGATTTGGCATTCAAGGCCAACCAAGAGAAGAAGAGCAAGGGCAAAGCAATTGAGATTGTTCTTGCAAGCTCAAGTGACGATGAAGATGATGATGCAAACATTGCACTCATGGTGAGGAAGACCACAAAGATGCTTAAGAAGCTTAACAAGAGTGGCGTCAAGTTTGACTCCAAGAAGAAGAAGTTCTTCACAAGTAGCAAGAGGAAGCCTATCTCCGAGATGGATTGCTACAATTGTGGTGAACTTGGCCATCTTGCTCATCAATGTCCGAAGCCCAAGAAAGACAAGCACAAGAATAAGTTCAAGGGCAAGAAGGATGATTCAAGTGATGATGATGATGATGAGAAGAAGAAAGATAAGCCATACAAGAAGAAAGATTGGAAGAAGAACAAGTTCCACAAGAAGAAGGGTGGCAAGGCTTATATCGTGGGTGATTGGCTCACCGACATTAAATCATCAAGTGGTGGATCATCCGACGATAGTGATGATGAGAAAGAGAAGGTGGCCGCTCTTGTTATTGGGACTTCACTACCTCCACCGCCTTCACCACCATCATCCCCTACACACCTATGCCTTATGGCCAAAGGTGATCGGAAGGTACAAAACTCCTATGATGATAGTGATGATGATTGTGGTAGTGATAGTGACAATGAATTTGAAGCACCGTCATATGATGAACTTGTCACCTTGCTTAATGATTACTCTAAAATCATTAGAAAGACAAGAGCTAAAAATGAAAAGTTAAAACTTGAGAATGAGTCGCTTCTTGCTAAATATGACATAGCCGAGAAAGCTAGTGATGAGCTTAGAGAAGAAAATAAAGTTGTGTCATCATCACTCAAGGAGCTCAAACAATCCCTAAAAGAGCTTAGAGCAAAACATGATAAACTTGAGGAGATACACAATGAGCTCAACACTAGATACAACTTGCTTAAGGAAGAGTACACAACTCTCAAAGTTAACCATGATAACCTTGTGCTTTCATATGATCTTTTATCCGATGAGACACATGATGCTACTAACCATGTTGTTAAGATTGACATAGCCACGTCATGTGATGACTTGATTGTTGAGAGCATTGAGCAAGGTTCTAGTGGCAAAGGCAAGCAAGTTGTAGTGGCCGAGCATTATGATGACTATGTCAAGATCAAGAATGAGAATGCAAAGCTAAAGCAAGATCTTGAGAAGCTCGCATCCACCAATACCATTGTCATTGAGTCTCAAGAATGCAACAATGAGATTGATCGAGAGATTGAGTCACTCAAAAAGGAAATCAAGAGGCTAAACTTTGAGAAGAGTTGTGCATTTGGTGCTACAAAGATTGATCATGATGTAGAGAAGCTAAAAGAGGAAAATAAGCAACTCAAGTTAGAAAAGGATCACTTGAAAGTTGGATTGCAAAAGTTCTCTCGAGGCAACTATCTTCAAAGTGAGCTACTTATGAACACCGTCATGAAGATGGATAGAAGTGGTATTGGTTTCTTGGCTCAACAAGAGAAGAAAGTCAAAGCTCAACAACATCACAACCCAAAGCCCAAGCCAAAGAGATGCTTTGAGTGTGGTCAAGAAGGTCACTTTGCTCATGAGTGTGAAACTCCACCACCACAACTCTTGCCCAAGCATGCTAGACCCTTTGCGTACAATGCTCATTACATCCTTAGAAAGAATGCAAATGGAAGAGTTGAGGTCATGTTCTTAGGTCCTCCCAACAAGAATAGGCCTAGACAAATTTGGGTTGCAAAGTCTCTAGTTGAGAAAGTCAAGGGCCCCTCTCAAGTTTGGGTCCCTAAACAAAAAACTTGATCTCTCATATGTGTAGGTGAACTACAAGACCGGTGGAAGTCATTGGGTTATTGATAGTGGTTGCACTCAACATATGACCGGTGATCCTCGTATGTTCACCTCACTAGATGAAGGAGTTGATAATCAAGAGAAGATTACATTTGGGGACAACTCAAAAGGCAAAGTACAAGGGTTGGGAAAGATTGCTATATCAAATGATCATTCAATTTCAAATGTGCTTCTTGTTGCATCATTGAGCTTCAACTTGCTATCCGTTGGTCAATTGTGTGATCTTGGCTTTGAATGCTTATTCACCGAGAAGGAAGTGGTTGTGTCAAAGAAAGATGTTCATCAAGTGATATTCAAGGGTTTTAGATACAACAATCTCTATCTAGTTGATTTCTCCTCCGAAGATACAAACTTGAAGACTTGCTTATTCACGAAGACATCACTTGGTTGGTTATGGCATAGGAGGCTTGCTCATGTTGGAATGAACACTCTCAAGAAGCTATTGAAGAAAGAGATGGTTAGAGGTTTGAAGGATGTTGTATTTGAGAAGGATAAGCTCTGTAGTGCATGTCAAGCTGGCAAGCAAGTTGCCAACACTCATCCCTCCAAAGCATTCATGTCAACATCAAAAGTGCTAGAGCTACTTCATATGGATTTATTTGGACCTACAACCTACAAGAGCTTGGGAGGCAACCTATATTGTCTAGTGATTGTCGATGACTATTCAAGATACACATGGGTATTCTTTCTTCATGACAAATCCGAAGCCACTCCATCATTCAAGATGTTTGCCAAGAGAGCTCAAAATGAGTTTGAGACCAAGATCAAGAAGATAAGAAGTGACAATGGGAAAGAGTTTGACAACACAAACATTGAAGAATATTGTGATAAAGTTGGGATCAAGCATGAAGTCTCTTCAACTTACACTCCACAACAAAATGGTGTAGTAGAAAGGAAGAACCGGACACTAATCACCCTTGTAAGAACTATGCTTGATGAGTACAACACACCGGAGAGGTTTTGGGTCGAAGCTATCAACACCGCATGCTATGCGGCCAATAGATTGTTCCCTCACCGGTGGTTCAACAAGACTCCGTATGAGTTGCTCAATGGGAAGAAGCCGGATATCTCTTTCTTTCGGGTGTTTGGTTGCAAATGCTATATCTACAAGAAGCGGCAACACCTAGGGAAGTTTCAAAGACGTTGTGATATTGGCTTTCTTGTTGGTTACTCATTGAAGTCCAAAGCATATCGAGTATTCAACCATGCCACCGGCTTGGTAGAGGAAACATATGATGTGGAGTTCGATGAATCTAACGGCTCCCAAGGAGCACATGAGAATCTTGATGATGTAGGTGATGAACCATTGAGGGAGGCTATGAAGAATATTCCAACCGGAGATATCAAGCCAAAGGAGGATGAAGATGAAGTGCAAGTGATTGACCAACCCTCTTCATCACATGTGCCACAAGATGATGACAAAGATGGGAGAAATCCAAATGAAGACACTCACATCTCCCATGAAGAAATAGTGGCACAAGCTCAAGATGTTGATGCTCCACAACCTCCTCCCCAAGTGGTTAATAGAAGGACAACTCCTCTACTCCAAGCACATCCTCAAGATCTCATCATTGGAAGTCCGACAAGGGGTGTAATGACGCTCCCAAAAATATGCATCATTTATTGAACATCACTCTTTTGTCTCTTGCATTGAGCCTACTAGCATAGATGAAGCTCTTCAAGATCCGGATTGGGTGAATGCCATGCACAAAGAGTTGAACAACTTCACCCGTAACCAAGTATGGACACTTGAAGAGCGACCCAAAGGTGCAAGAGTCATTGGAACAAAGTGGGTGTTCCGCAACAAGCAAGATGATCAAGGTGTAATCGTGAGGAACAAGGCAAGACTAGTGGCAAAGGGGTTCTCTCAAGTTGAAGGCTTGGATTTTGGAGAGACCTTTGCACCGGTTGCAAGACTTGAAGCCATTCGTATCTTCCTTGCATATGCATCTAATCACAACATTAAACTCTTTCAAATGGATGTGAAAAGTGCATTTTTAAATGGCTTCATAAATGAACTAGTCTATGTTGATCAACCTCCCGGGTTTGAAGACCCTAGATATCCTAATCATGTTTATAGGTTGTCCAAGGCATTATATGGGCTAAAGCAAGCCCCAAGAGCTTGGTATGAGCGCCTTCGGGACTTCCTTATTGAGAAGGGCTTCAAGATTGGGACGGTGGACACCACACTATTCACCAAGAAGCTTAATGGAGATATCTTCATTTGCCAAGTCTATGTTGATGATATTATATTTGGCTCAACAAATGAAAACTATTGCAAAGAGTTTGGTGATTTGATGTTGAAGGAATTCGAGATGTCTATGATTGGGGAGCTTACATTCTTTCTTGGTTTTCAAGTGAAGCAAATAAGAGAAGGGAATTTCATCTCTCAAGAAAAGTATACCAAGGATCTTCTCAAGAGGTTTAATATGGATGAATGTAAGCCCATCAAGACTCCAATGCCATCCAATGGACATCTCGACCTAGATGAGGGAGGTAACCCGGTTGACCAAACTCTCTACCGTTCTATGATTGGTAGTCTGTTATACTTGACCGCATCTAGGCCCGATATCATGTTTAGTGTGTGTATGTGTGCTAGATTCTAAGCTAACCCTAAGGAGGCTCACTTAGTTGCCGTGAAAAGAATCCTTAGGTACCTTAAGCACACACCAAGCATTGGCCTTTGGTATCCCAAAGGAGCTAGTTTTAACCTTGTGGGCTATTCCGATTCGGATTATGCCGGTTGCAAAATTGATAGAAAAAGCACATCCGGAGGGTGCCATTTGCTTGGTAGATCACTAGTGTCTTGGTCCTCAAAGAAGCAAAATAGTGTGGCATTGTCAACCGCCGAGGCGGAGTACGTAGCCGCGGGAGCTTGTTGTGCACAAATCCTTTATATGATGCAAACCCTTCTAGACTATGGAGTAGTTCTAAAAGGGGTACCTTTGTTGTGTGATAATGAGAGTGCCGTAAAACTTGCTAACAACCCGGTTCAACACTCTCGCACCAAGCACATCGATATCCGTCATCACTTCCTTAGAGATCATGTTGCAAAAGGAGATATATCTTTAGAGGGAGTAAGGACGGAAGATCAATTGGCGGATATCTTCACAAAACCTTTAGATGAAGCACGGTTTTGTAAGTTGAGGAATGAGCTTAATGTTCTTGATCTAAGCAACTTCACTAAAAGATGAGCTTGTGTTGTCGGTTGCATTGCATTTGTAATATAAACATGTTTAAATTTCGTATTGCACGTAGAGCTTGACTAACTTGGTTAAGATAACCGCCTCAAAGCGTGTGAAGAAGCTTAACCAAGGAAAAACTTGACAAGCGACTAGATTCAAATTCAAGTATTGCATTGCATATGCATGTGTGTTTTGTCGTTTCTTTTTCGGTTAAGCTTGAGCATCCGCTGTGTTCGTCCACCGATAGGGGGAGCATTTGAAGCTTCTATTGGTTATGAATCCTATTTGGTGGCCATACGATGTCTCCTCGTTCGTTCTTATCACCTATTTCGCTAAAATACATATAGCCTAAGGCAAAATATTTTCAAAATTGAGGGTTTGAGAGAGGCATCCCACACCAGTCCCAATTTGGTGTTTATTTAGATCTTACAAAGTTGGGACAAGGTTTGGAAAGTTCGGCAAAAAGAAATCAGCAAGAAACAAAGACTCGAGGTGCACCTGACGCTGACCGGACGCTGGACCGGGACTCGAGAGAACAAGCGTCGGTCGGTTCAAAATGAACTCTTGCCACCGGAAAGCGTCCGGCCGATGGAGGAAGCTGCGCGTCCGGCCGAAGACGAGGGGGCTCACCGGACTCTGAGGAGCGTCCGGTCACGAGCAACGGACGCGTCCGGTCAGAATTTGACCGATTTGGAGCTCTCTGGTGAGCGACCGGACGCCACTGTTCCAGCGTCCGGTCGGCCAGAGGACGCGTCCGGTCGCACTTTAAACGGCGCAGTGAAGCCTTCTTATGATACGTGGGGCCCGCATCCTTTCTTCTTCCTTCTTTCATTTCCAGCGCGCCCGGCGGTTTTCTTCTTTCTTCTCGCGACGCGAACCACCGCCGTCGTGCCTCGCCGCCCCAGCGCCTCCTCCGCCCTTCGCCCACCTGCGCCGCCGCCCGCTTCTCGCGTCCGCAGCGCTCGCGCCGCCGCCCACTGCACCTCCCTGCGCACCCGCCCGCCGTGCCTATTAAACCCCTAGCCGCCGCCCGCTTTGCCGATGCCGCCGCGCGCCTTCACCGCCCAGAGAACCCCCCTGCGCTGCCTAGCCTCGACTCCGGTGGCCCTTGCTCTGCATTTCCCGACCGGCGATCATCCTCACTTGGTGAGAAACCGCCCTGCCCGCAACGTGTTCGACACAATGCTCAAGTGACACTCTCTCTTTTCTTCACTGCAATTCTTGAACCCCTCCTTGCTCCATGATTTTGCAGTGATCTTCCCTGCTGTGTGGTGCTCTGCTGTGTCAATTCTCTCCTCTTCGCAGGTTCCTCTCGACCTAAGGTATAGCAAGCCATTCCTCTCGTCTTCCCTCTTGCTTGCTTCCATTAGGGTTTCTCGTCTCTAGACTTATTACACTGCTTATGTATATCCTTTCTATTCATTCTATGCAGCGGTCGAGTCGGTTTGTTGAGAGTGGTTCACAGTTTGGCAGTGTCAGTGACAGTTGAACTCGGGGCCAAGCCCGCGAGTATGGATTGAGGCCAAGCCTTTTGAGTGTCGATTGTTCTCGATTGATTGCACAATGGCGATGTTTCGGCGATCGGGGGAGTTTGTTTGCTTTTGACGGTGTTTCTTGATAGTTAGTCTTGTCGGTGGTTCTTGGCGGTTGGTTTCTTGGCAGTGGATTCTTGATTTGCAGTAATGGCTCGTTGCAAGAACGTGGGTGGTGGTCCCGCTCCGCCTCCTCCTCCACCTCCTCCTCCACCCCCTCGGGAGAAGGGTAAGGCGAGGGTGGTCACCAAGAAGAAGCGGAAGAGGCGTACCACCGAGATGAGACTTGGCGATTGCGAGACGCCCGCCGCTCTTGCAGAGAGGTGGTACCCGTGGCGCCTTGAAGATCCGTGAGCCGGACCCGGCCTTCGTGGCTCGTGCACTTCGCACTCCTACTCCTCACGACCCACCCTAAGATTATGCAGATCGGGGTGTGCGATGATGAGATTGAGGATCTACCCCCACCTCGGTGGTGCGGGTAGGCAGTTATTTCACCAAAGTGCAGCGGCCAGGCGAGAGGCAGAGGCGCCAGACCAGCCCGAGAGGACACCGAGGAGCAGCCCGAGATCCCACCACGCCGTCGTTACGCACGCACTCGCTCCTCGTGGTCACCCCCTAGAGTTGAGACTCCGGCGTCGTGGTGGGCGTCCCTCTTCCTTCCAGGCCCGTGTTCTCGCTCGCCTGATCCACATTGACTTGGGGGCGCCAATGCCCGT